>JAWZYT010003733.1:15000-240000 GCA_034508575.1 Petrolisthes manimaculis | reverse complement strand
GGTAGAACGGTAAGGAACAACAGTAACAACAGTAATTATATAGGAGAGAGGGAGTATAGCTATAGACTTACCTCGTTGGAATGAGTCCAAGTCAAGGGTAGAACGGTAAGGAACAACAGTAACAACATTGTGGTTGTTGTTGTTGTTGTTGTTGGTCCTTTTCTCAGCATGTCTTATACCAATGTTTATATAGCCTAGAACAGATGAAAGAAAGGCAGATTAGATTAGAGTGAAAAGAATCAATACGAGTGGTAAAAAACAACAGTAACAAAATAATAGTGGATGATATTGGTACCTTCTTTAATAGCCTGTCTGATACCAATGTTTATACAGCCTTGAACAGATGAAAGAAAGGCAGATTAGATTACAGTGAAAAGAATCAATACGAGTGGTAAAAAACAACAGTAACAAAATAATAGTGGATGATATTGGTACCTTCTTTAATAGCCTGTCTGATACCAATGTTTATACAGCCTAGAAGGAAGGAAAAATAGGTAGATTAGATTAGAGTAAAAAGAATCAATACGTGTGGTAAAAATCAACAGTAACAACTTTATAATGGATGATATTGGACTATCTTTATAGCCTAAATGAAGGAAAGGGAAGAAGAGGGAAATTAAAGTTATAGTGAAATTTATCAACGTTTTTACCAAGTGCATAATATACGAGTGGTAAAAAATAACAGTAACAAAATAATAGTGGATGATATTGAACCTTATTTTATAGCCTGTCTCACTAATGTTTACCTCCTAGATGAAGGAAAGGAAAGAGGAGAAGAGGGAGATAAAAACTAGTGAATTTAATCAACATTTTTACCAAGATATACAAGTGTTAAGAAACAACAGTAATAAACATAATAGTGGATTATATTGGACTTTGTTTTATAGCATGTCTCACTAATGTTTATACAGCATATAATTATAATAGATGAAGGAAAGGGGAGATTTAGAGGGAAAAGAATCACATTCACATTATTATAAAATTGTCTTCAACATTCGTCAAAAAATCACATGTGAAAATAATACGGTAGAGAATTTATGCAAAACTATAATAACTTTTTGAGACACTGTGGCTTACAATACACACATCCAGGTTAAAATAATGATGTTGATCAATGAAAAAAAAATATATATATAAATAAAAAAAAAAAAAAAATCCTATCAATAATACTTTTTTGTAACTTACTTTTATTTTATATTTTATTTTACTTACATAATATCTATTATTATTTACCTCTACATAAGACGATAATTATGAAAATCGAGTATATAATTTTAGTGTGATTTAACCCTTAGAGACCGGCTGACGTGATAGACCATCAAACGGTTGAGTCCGACTGACGTGATAGACCGTCATAGCTATTTAGCTCCATTTACGGCTATGTAGGGCTGGTTTTTCTTGTCAGCGGGCTAGTAAACTCACTCACAATATCGATCTGCTATCCACTCAGTTGATTCTGGGACCCCACGATTGCGGGGCTATTTTTAAGTATTTGCCCTTGTCTGAATTTGTGCTCTAACGATTGTAAGACAATACCGTAATGAATATATGTACGTGAGTGACACCATGATATTCCTACAAGGTTACAAATTATTATTTCGTGTATAGATCATGACACATGATACATAATGGTAGTAATAAGAAAATAACACCACAAACACGCCCAGGCAGGGGAGAGTGATGGTAAATATACGAGTTTCCTACGGTACAAATCAGTTTGTTTATAATATTCTATGTGACAGTTACACGATGATATATTCCTACAAGTGTTCATACTATTTTTAGTGTTGTAATCATGACATACGATACATAATAGAAGTAATACGAGTGAGTAGACAAGGGAGTTTCGCGGGCAACTGGACACTATAGCCGCAGTCTAGTCAAATCTCGTGCGTACAGTCGGACACACTGCTGATTCGCGCACAAACATGGTCCACTTCAACTCGCCATATCTCCCTAACTACACATCGTACAGCCCTCCAGATGGTACCATTCGATAGAGGAAGAGTTGAAGGTATTTAAGAAACAATATTGAAGTCAGTACACTATATAGGTTAAGAGTGAGAGCGTTGTGAATATAGAGGAAATCAAGGAATTTTGACGCTAGCGGCAGGGTAGAAATGTTGAGGCAGGGAGGGGGGGCCCCGGGCTGCAGGGGTTAAGGGGATATTTTCTCTTTAAATTGTTGAAATGGAAGATGTGTGATGCCTCCATACAAACTAGATACAGTCGTGGTCAATAAAAGTCATCCACGTATGGGTATCTCAAACAATTTACTGTATAATGTTTTCACGTTCACATATGATGTTATATTTTTAAGTAGTTAACCTATTTATTGGAAAGTTTATCATCAAAGGAACAGAGGGAAGCTGTCAAACTCTTACGTGAGTCACCCCTATATGGATGATTATATTTGACCGCGACTGTACCATGAAACAAAACATATCACGTCAATGCTATTAATAGTGTACAGTTGCCAAAAAAGGAATTGTAACAAATCTTGATGGAAATTTAACCCTAGTATATTCACAACTATTTGTATGTATAACAGAAGGAAATATACATATCCTTCTGTAATACATGCTTATAATACTTATAATACAACTATTTGTCGGGATTATAAGCACGTATAACAGAAGGAAATATATATATCCTTCTGTTATACATACTTATAATCCCTACAAACAACTATGGACATTAATATATTTAATGTTGTGTCAATAGTTGTCGCAATAACTTTTTTGGCAACTGTACATCCACAATCAAATATCCACCCACAATTTCCTTCCATCCTAGTAAATATATTGGTATTAAAGAACAACACGTGTATGATTTTGTAGCACCTCATAATAATAATAATTGAAGGGGTTGAGTTGACGTAAGGTGTTGTTGTATGGTTATATTTTGATAAGGTATTAAAGAACAACACGTGTATGATTTTGTAGCACCTCATAATGATAATAATTGAAAGGGATGAGTTGACATAAGGTGTTGTTGTATGATTATATTTTGTAGCACCTCATAATAATAATAATAATAATAATTGAGGGGGTTGAGTTGACAAAGTAATAATAATAATTGAGGGGGTTGAGTTGACAAAGTAATAATAATAATTGAGGGGGTTGAGTTGACGTACGTAAGGTGTTTTTGTTGTATGATAATATTTTGATATGATACTGATTTATTTGCACGATGGAAGGAAAGTGTCGGTGGTTATTTGATTGTGGCTGTACATACATACATACATACATACCTGTTATCTGTTGCTTGTATATATTAGTTTGTCTGGAGTTGAATACTTGCTGGTGTGTGTGTGTGTAGATGATTTACACGTGTTGAGCTGCAATGATGATGTTGAAGCCACGAGGGATAGACACGAAGTGAAGTGGTCATAGAAAGGGAGAACATTGAATATATATAACCCTTTGCTTAGTGAAATAACACGTGTATTAAGAGTGTATGTACACCTAAATATTATATACACGTTGCTTAGTGAAATAACACTTGTATTAACACTCTATGTACACCTAAAGCATTGAGTTCATTCGGGTTCACTGGAGATATCATAATATAGAACGAGTTTTTCATATACAGATTTTCAGATATTTTGCCTAAACATGGCATAAGCATATAATATATCAGTATATTTATAACAAATGGGTAATGTACAAACTCAATACTTCCTCTTTTTAAACACTTGTGATTTGAACATGCACATCGGAAAATTACCATAAATATATCGAAAAAAATATATATATAGATAATAATAATACCACCAGCAGTAGGAAAACGAAATAAAAAGTGGTTAATACACTTTTGGTACACAACTTTTAAATCCCCAACAAAATACTGTAGCGGGCTGCTACTACATTAGTCTCCTGGTGAGGTTTGAAAGGAATACATGAATATAAGGTTTCCTGCCTGCTATACTATTAGAACCTATCAGAGACAACAGGGCTGATGCTTGTTGTTGTCACTCTATAGTGGATTCTTGCCGCGCGCCACAATACAAAAATATCATCTTAATTCTTCTTCAGGTACAACTATCAATTCGTATAATTATAGTATAAATTTCAAAACTGGTGAAATAAAATTATAATATTTATGTTTATGCATTACACACACACACACATACATATAATTATATGCAGTAAATATTTCAGACTTGCATGTATGTTTTAATTTATAGTTATTAAAGCATTTCCATCCATATCTCCCGTGGTTATATTTATTAGTTTTTATCAAATTTATTACATATTGAATCTCATAAAGGCGCTCCAATGTAGCAACAAATTATTATTATGCCATTAAATATTTCAGTGATAAAAAACGATCACACCGAACTTTGCTTACATTTACGTTTACCATCATGTTGGGTTACACCTCTGTGATCACAGATATTATAATAAATTACTGATTTTGTTCTGACTTTCATATATATATATATATATATATATATATATATATATATATATATGTGTGTGTGTGTGTGTGTGTGTGTGTGTGTTGGGTAAAGGCACTACAATTCACAGTTTCACACGTGTTGGTGTTGTGGTGCTGTGCAAATTAACGTTGATATAGAAATAGAAGAATGAGTTGTTTTCTTAAGAGATAGATCGAGGAGCAAAGAAAAAGGAGTGGAAGAGATGTGGATTTATGGGAAGATTAAATGAAGAGGAAAAGTGCACGAGCTGTGAGGAAGATGACAAGAAAATACCACGACCATGAATGATATTGACGGGAATCTAGTCAGATCAGATCTCAGACGAGTTGTCGGGATATGCCTTTGCAACGGCTCCCAGTTATTTTTCTATTTATCACTATTGTGTGCGTTGCTGTCTTAATGTTTTTTGTCTGTTTTTCCAGATGTCGTTCAAATAATTTTTCTTTTCTTTAATATGTTCACTGTTGTTGTTATTTTGTAGTAGTACTATTTCTGCAATTAGTTCTTCTGTATTTTCTCTGTAAGGTTGTTGCATGAATAAGTATTGTTGTTTTATGTGTGTGTATTGTGTACAGTGTAGCAAGAAATGTTCCCGGTCTTCTTTCTCAAAGTTACATAGTTCACATTTAGGGTTCTCATTTTTATTTATGTTTTTCCAGTTTAGTTCTAATGTGTTGAGTCTTGCACGGACCATTAGGTTAGATTACTGACTGTTGTCAAACCATTTAATTTCCTGTATATTTCTTTTGTATTTTATGTACAAATATAAAGTTGACTTTTCATTGGCAAGTATTTTCCAGTTTTCTGTGTCCCAGTTATTAATCATTTTCTTTATATTGCTTGTTATTATATTTTCAATTTTCTTCAGATTTCTGTTTAACTTCCTCATATACATTTTTGTCTGCTTTATTGTTTCTGTTTTTCTATTGTTGCAGAATGCTTGTAGAAATATTTCTCTTATTAGTATATTGTTATTACTAATGGCATGTTTTGCATACATTATTTTATTTTTCCGCGCATGTTTCTTGCTTTGCATGATGGAAGCTCCAATTTCCGATCTTAGCCCTTCTACTGCTGTATATCTTGGTAACTGTAAAATGGTTCTGTAGACTTGATTTTCTATTCCTTGCAGTGTTTTCAGTTCAGTTTCATTTATTTTTATGACTTCTGTGGCATACAATATATTTGGCAGCGCTAACCCTTACCAGAAAGTGTTCCCTATTAGCAGTCTATTGCTACTCTTTGCTGTTACTGAGTAGCCTAGGTGGTGTTGGTAAGTCTTCTGGCTTTGTTTATGCAATCAGCTTTGTGTTCATTAAAGCAGCTTCTTCTGTTTGTGATTTTTACTCCCAGGTACTTTATGCTTTGTTCTACTTTTATTCCCTCAATGCATTCTGGTTGTTCTTCAAAATTATATATTATAACGTTACTTTTCTCTTTGTTTATTTCCAGCCCATATGTTTTGGCTATTTCGGTTAGTTTTATTATACTTTCTGCTGCTTTACAGTAGTTATTTGCCAAAATTAGTCCATCATCTGCATAGAAGATTGCTGGTACAGTATTTTGAATTTTTCATTTCTGAACCCTTCCACTTGTTCTTGTAATGTTTCTATGATTTGGTAAGTCACTATATAGGGTAAACAGCAAAGTTTACCCATTACAGCCTTGTTTTATTCCGCTAGTAACTTTAATTTCTGTATGTGGTTTTCCATTTAGGTACAGTGTAGTAGAGTCGTCTGCATAGATGCTTGCAATTTTATCTATCATTTTGGAGTTTATTCTATAGCTCATAAGTGCTTTTATTAGTTGTTTCCTGTTTACAGAGTCGAATGCTTTTGTAGAGTCTATGGTTATTACATAGAGATGTGTTTTCATTGTATAGCTCTCCTCAATACAGTAACTTAATATAAATAGATTATCTGTTACTCTTCTGGCTTGGGTGAACACCGATTGCATTTCGTTGATTTCGTTTTCATGTTTTATATGTTCTTCAATTTTATCCTTTATTATTCCCATGAAAATTTTATAAGATGAGTTTAATAGCGCTATAGGTGTTAATTGGTTTACAGTTGGCTTATTTACTTTAGGTACTAATGACGTTGTCTTGGATATCTGCCATCCTTCTGGTACAAAGTTACTGTTTAGTACATTTTTTAAACACTTTGCTAAATTTTGTGTTGCTAAGTCACTTTCCATTAAGACTTTGTAAACATCTGCTTTAATTCCATTTGGTCCTGGCGCTTTTTTACTTTTAGTTTTTCTAAGTTGTTTTATTATATCCTGTTCTGATATGGTGATATCATCCATATATTTCTTAGTCATTGTTAGGTTATATGTTGTCATGTCTAGGTGTTCCATTATAAGTTTATTTCTTCCTGTATAATATTATGACTTTTTTTTTTTTGTAGTCTTCATCTTGTTCTCGTATTCCACTTTCTTTTCTGCGTTCCAGATTTCCGTTGTATTATTTTCCCATTTCTGATATATATTTTTCCAATATTGATTTAATTCTTGGGGTATGTTTTCTGGCCTCATTTTTATACTCGTGTCGGCGTATATTTCTACTGATTTTTCTTTTCTCCTTTCATCTCCCTTTAGTTTTTTAATATATTCCCACAATTTTTTACTTCTGTTTGGATTCTGCATAATTTCCTGTGTTATCTTTTCTTCATGTTCTTCTACTCCTTTTTTTATTTTCTGTTCTTGGTATAGAGTTTCTTATTTGGCTTTTTCATTTAATTCTTCGACTTTCTTTTATACTTATTATATACTGTCTCCTTATACAGATTTATTTTTGTATATTATCTGTGAACCATATGTTTTCAATTTTGTTTGACTCTTGTTTCTTAACTTTTATCTTTAGTTTTTTTTTTGAGACCTTTTTCTGTTGTAGTGTTGATCAAGACTTATGTAATCTGTTCAGGTTTCCCTGTATAAATTATTATCTTTTCTTTCTAGTTCCTCCTCAATTGTTTTCAGGAAGTTTGTTTTTGTGTCTTCTGTTATTCTAATATATTCAATCAATTTTCTTTCTTTGTCATATATACTACTTTTCTTTGTTGTAATGTTAAAAGTAGTGTACATTAGGTGATGATCTGATAAGCAAAATTTTGATTTGTCTTCATCGACGTTCATTTGTATAAATTTTTCATACATTCCCTGGTTTACCATGACAAAGTCAATGGCACTTCTTTGCTCGTTTCTACTCCATGTTATTTGTCCTTCACACCTGCTGTCGTCACCATTCAACAGTATCAGTCCAGGGACGTATGTAAACAGTGTTGCCAGGTGCAGGGAAATTTCTCTGTTTTAGGGAATTTAGAAGTCGACACAGGGAAATAATATACAGTTTGTTCAAGAGTAAACAGGAAAATTTCTACAAGATTAAATACCTAAAAGACCATCAATGTTCAAGAGTAAACAGGAAATAATTGAGGTAAAAAGGGATATTCTGATGTTGAAGTTAGGGAAATTTTGTCAAGCAGACATGGCAACACTGTATGTAAACATTGTAATGATGTAGTAACAGGGGAAGATGACGGATGGTTTCATAAGAGATGTGAGAAAATAGAAGATTTGTTTAAACAGTTAGAGCGGGAAACAGGACGTCTGTGGTTCTGTAAGGGCTGTAATATTCATGTTAGAAAGAAGCTGCAGGAAGCTAAGAAAATGAATGAGCATAATATTGAGATGAAAAATGAGTTGAGAGAATTACAAGATGAGAATAAAAAGGTGATGGTGAGGATGGAAAGTTATGAGAAGGCAATAAAGAAGAAAGATCGAGAGGGGAATGTGGAGGAGGAAAATGAGAAATTAAGGGGGGTATGAGAATAATGATATGAAAAGGGAGCTGGGGGAAAATTAAGGAACATAATTATTATGAAAAAGATGCAGAATAAGTTGGAGGAGGTGGACAACAAATGAAAAAACAATAAAGAATGGAAGAGGATCTGCAAGAGAATATAACAAAAAAAAAAGTAGTAGAAATACGTACTGGAGGAAAGGGAATAGAAGAAAAGTAGGATTAAAAATGTAGTGATCTATAACCAAGAAGAGAAAGATCTAATGAATTGGAGAGAGCAGATGGAAAATGACCAAGCAGTTTACATGGATATTCTTACAAATGAAATGCAAGTAGAGGATATTGAAATAGACTGCATGGTAAGAAAGGAACAAGGAGATGAAAAGAAAACCAAGAACACTATTTGTAAAACTATCAGAAGTCTCCTACACACGAAATGCGAATTAGTGAAAAGAGCAAAGAAGCTAAAGGAAGGAAACAAGTAAAGCAGAGTACAAAGGGAAAGGGAAAAGGAAAGGGAGCTAATAAGGAATCAGCTAAAAGAGAAAAGAGATAACAGAGAGAGAGAAGATGGAATAATGGATCGATGGTTTATAAGAAAAGGGAAACTAAACTGGTGAAAGGACAATGTTGGTAAATAGAAAACAAAACAACAAGGAGGAGGAGGAGAATATACATGTAACCTTTATAAATATACAAGGGTTAACAAAATCAAAGATGAGTGAGTTAGAAGAATTAATTGATAAGAACGCAGTTATGGGTTTAACAAAAATACAGCTAAAAATAAGAAATATCCAGATAAAAAATATGAATGTATACGAAAGCATGAGAGAACAAAAAGAAAAGAAAGGAGAAGGAATAATGATAATACACAAGAGAAATGAAAGGATAACGTTCATGAAAATGGATAATTTTAATAAAGATTACTTATATGTGGAAATTTAAAGAAACTAATATAATATAATTTTTGTGTGAATGATGAGGAGAGAAATAAAACTCTACAACAAGAAATAGAAACACATTTAAGGGGTGTGTGGGAGTAGGGGACAGGCTTGGGGGGGGGGGCTTGGGGGGTATGGGAGTAGATAGACAGGCTTGGGGAGGGTAGAAAGCCTGTCCCCCTATTCCCGCACCCCCCCAAAAAAAAACAAGCCTGTCCCCCTACTCCCGCACCCCCAAAAACCCCCAAGCCTGTCCCCTACTCCCAACACCCCCTTAATGTGTGTGTAGGTGTGTGTGTGTGTGTAGGTGTGTGTGTGTGTGTAGGTGTGTGTAGGTGTGTGTGTGTAGGTGTGTGTGTGTAGGTGTGTGTGTGTGTGTGTGTGTGTGTGTTAAGTAAGCTGAATGACAAGGCAACAATTATACAGGGAGGTTATAATGAACATGTAGGATTATAAAGGTTTGAATCAAAGTATAAAATTAATAGAAATTGGACGAAGGATTATTAAGGAGAGGGTCTATAGTTTGAACACTTTTGGAGATTATGATTCCTCCAAACTATTCCAGGCAACGGGATACCATTATTTTTTCTTCATCTGGGTCTGTTTCCTGGTATACTTTGGAGGAATCAAGGCACTCCAATCTGTCAAAAGTATACTCTCCCCTTTTAAACTGGATAGAAAAATATTATTGGATAATGGTGGTAACTTGGCAAAAAAAAAAAAAAAAAAAAAACGTAAAAAAAAACGTTAAAAAAAAAAAAAAAAAAAAAAAAAAAAAACAGCACCCCGTAACCTAATTGACTTTGCACTTGTCACGCCTAACTAACTTTTATGATATATACTGTACCAGGAAATGTATATAGAGATGAAGAAAGAGAAATATTTGATACAGATAAAACTAAAAATCAAAGGGAGAGAGAGTGGATAAAATCAATAATAAAAAAAAAGGTGGTAAGAGAAAATGTGAAATAATATGTGAAGGAAGTTGAACAAAGAATATGGAAATAGAAGACATTACAAACATGATGGAAGAATTTAAAGGGGGGTGGGAGTAGGGGACAGGCTTGGGTGGGGGGGACTGTGGGGTGGGGGGGAGTAGGGGACAGGCTTGGGGGGGAACTGGGGGGGTGTGGGAATAGGGGAACAGGCTTGGGGGGTACTGGGGGGTGGGTGGGAATAGGGGACAGGCTTGGGTGGGGGACTGTGGGGTGGGTGGGAGTAGGGGACAGGCTTGGGGGGGAACTGGGGGTGTGTGGTAATAGGGGGACAGGCTTGGGGGGGGGGGTAGAAAGCATGTCCCCTATTCCCGCACCTCCCTTAACCCCCCCAAGCCTGTCCCTCTACTCCCACACCCACCAAAAAAACCTTAACCCCCCCCCCCAAGCCTGTCCCCCTATTCCCGCACCCCCTTAATAAAAGTGGGAGAAGAATATGGCTTACACATAAACAAATCGAAAAGCAAACTACTGATATTCAACATGAAACAGAAACCAGCAGAAAAATTGAGAGACATAATAGAGATAACAATTAAATGAGATAAAATATTTGGGAATTACAATAAATGACAAGAGGAAGTGTTTCAGAATACATAAAACCCAAGTAATACATAAAATAAAACAAAAAAGCAAGGAAAATGGCAAACATGACCTATACAATAATATCACAGAACGTAAATAATAAAGATGTTAATAGGAAAAACATATTGGAAAAGTGTAGTGCTAATAGTAAAAATATATTGGAAAAGTGTAGTGTTAATAGTAAAAACATATTGGAAAAGTGTAGTGTTAATAGTAAAAACATATTGGAAAAGTGTAGTGTTAATAGTAAAAACATATTGGAAAAGTGTAGTGTTAATAGTAAAAACATATTGGAAAAGTGTAGTGTTAATAGTAAAAACATATTGGAAAAGTGTAGTGTTAATAGGAAAAACATAATGGAAAAGTGTAGTGTTAATAGGAAAAACATAATGGAAACAGAAGAGCTTTAAAAGATAGAAAACAATGAATATAGATTTATATTAAGAGCACCAAAATATGCTCAGGTATTTAGCAACATTAAATAAGATGAAAAATAGGAGCCTCCAGTATGCAGAGCTGAATAATTTGTAGAAGGTTAATAAATGAAATATCTAAAATACGGAAGGGAAGGGAAAAATCCATTAGTAAAAATCATAATACAAGAAAAGATGGAAAGTGGAAAAAAAAATAGGCTGAATAATTTGTAAAAGGTTAAATGAAATATCTAAAATACGGAATGGAAGGAAAGAATCAATTAGTAAAAACTATAATAAAAGAAAAGATTGAAAGTGGAAAAGACCAATGGATGAATGAAGAAGGTAAAATCATTCATCAAAGAAACCGAGTTGGGAGGAAAATCAATACAAGAAACTAGTGTTAAAGAAATAGAGGAAATAATAATAAACTGGGACACAGAACAATGGAAAGAGGAAATAATGGAAACACCAAGAAATCTACAAAACATTTAAAACAGAAAAAAGACTGAAAGAATATAATGACACAATGATATGGCATCAGTAATAGTTATTATATAAAGGGAAGAACAAATAATTTGAAACTTAATTAATGACAGAAAAAGATTTACAGGAGGAGGTGAGGTAAAATGTGACTTGTGTGAAGCAGAAATATATATATAATTATAATTATTATAAAATATATATATATATATATATATATATATATATATATATATATATATATATATATATATATATATATATATATATATATATATATATATATATATATATATAAATAATAATAATTAAGGCATTTCATATTGTGGTGCCCATTTTTACAGAAATAAATAAATAAATATGTGAATTTACAACAACCATATAATTATAGAAAATGAAAATAATATTCTAGGACAGTTACTATTGAATGAAAATAATATACGTGTAACAAAAGACAACGTATTTCAAATTTGGAAAAAAAAAGAGAAAAAGAAAGGAAAACACAAGGATTAACATAAAATAAAGGAAAGGAAAATATAGAAATTAATAGATAAATATAAAACCAGAGCATCGGTATAAGTAACAAGACAAAAGAGGAGTGCCGTTGGAAATGCAATACTCCTCAGTGTCCTCACCCATCAACTGTATGTGTTGGGTATAGGTGTGGTTGTATCTACAATATATATATATATATATATATATATATATATATGTGTGTGTGTGTGTTAGGTAAAGGGCTGCATGGGTGTATGTGTATGAATCTTCTCTTCATGTGTGTGTGTGTGACTGTGTGTGTGTGTGTGTGACTGTGTGTGTGTGTGTGTGACTGTGTGTGTGTGTGTGTGTGTGTGTGTGTGTGTGTACAATTCTTCCTTAACGTCATAACATCATCACAGCTGTTTTTCCACAGAATCCTGCTTTTCAACTCCCAAGTTTCAATAGAAGTTGAACTCTAATAATGTGTTCTGTGCGCCTGCTGGCTGGACGGTAAATATAAAGGTCTTCTCATACCTTGTAATAAAACCAAAACATTATCACACTCACTTAATTAAGGGGGTGTGGGAGTAGGGGACAGGCTTGGGGGGGGGGACTGGGGGGTGCGGGAATAGGGGGACAGGCTTGGGGTATTAGGGGGGTGCGGGAATAGGGGGACAGGATTTCTACCCACTCCAAGCCTGTACCCCTATTCCCGCACCCCCCAACGCCCCACCCCATGCCTGTCCCCTACTCCCACACCCCCTTAATAATGAACGAGTAAGAAACAGAGACGTGGGAAAACCAGTATATTATTTTTTTTTTTTTAGGGGGTACGGCAGTAGGGGACAGGCTTGGGGAGGGGAGGATTTAGGGGGTGCAGGAATTGGGGGACAGGTTTGGGAAGAGGGGGGTGTAAAAAGCCTGTCCCCCTATTCCCGCAACCCCTTAAGTTAAACAAAGTTAGCCTTAATGTTGCAAGGTCAAGGGATGTATGTAGTAGTTGTGAAGTTGAGGTTAAAGGGAAATTATCTTGTTGGTGATTAAAAAAAAAAAAAAAAAAAGATTATAGGAAGATTTGTGATTCCTCCAAACAAAGGCACAAAACGGAGGCTCTACACAATTCTAAATGGTACTAAGTGGGTATTCGTTTCATTGTTTAGTTAGGAGGAACCACAGACCTTCCAATTAACCCACAAGAGAATCTCCCCTTAAATGAACAGGCTATGGAGAATGTCAGCTCATTTAAGTATATGGGCAGTGTGTGTGTGTGTGTGTGTGTCTGTGTGTGTGTGATGAGTAAAGATGGGAGGATGAGATGCAAGTGTGTGTGTGTGTGTGTGTGTGTGTGATGAGTAAAGATGGGAGGATGAGATGTGAGAGAGGGTACAACAGGGGAAAAGGGTTGTAGGAACACTAAAAGCAGTGACAAGGAATAGCTAGGGTGAAGAGTATGGAAGTGAAGAAAACGCTACATGATAGTATGGTAATCCCGACACTGACATACGGAAGTGAAACGTGGACGGTGATGGAAAGACATAAATGAACAAGAGTGTGTGTGAAGTGACATGGAGAGACAGACTGACGAACGAAGAGGTCTGGGATACGGGAGTAGCTAGTGTGGTGTACAGCACAGTACGTGGCCGGGTGTGGACGTGTTGGAGAGTGTGAAAAGGAACACCTTAATTGAGGTGGTTAGGTCATGTGGAGCGTATATGGGAAGTGAGAGGTTGGTTAAAAGAGTGAGGTGGAAGGACGGAGGAACAGACCGAGAGTGAGGTGGAGGACACACTCCACTCCCAGCCATGGCACCAACCACTTCACCTCGCTGCATCCGCTGCCAGCCAGGGGACACAACAGCAACTTGTGCTGTCCATTGGGCCCAGATGTGGCGTCTGCTCCCGCCCCCATTGGACGGAGGGCTTCCTAGCCAGCCTGAACAATGGGGAGCGGGTGAAAGCCTAACTGCAGGTTAGGACACCACGCCTAAAACCCAGGCTGTCCTGCACGCCCCACTGCCGGTGGAGACCCGAGCTGCTCCCGGGACGCATATTGGCCAACTGTACTCCATTCCCGCACCAATTTTGAAAACGGCTGGTCCAGACGAATTGAAGGGGTAACTTGTTTAAACATTGCAACTCGCTTACGCACGGCTCCATATGGTCGGCACATTAATAATGATAATAATAATGAACGGTTTATTGATTTGGCAGCCAAAGAGCTGAAAATACATAATAAGTTAGTGATTGATCATGAATGGGAATTACAATTACAATTGATATATCTCTTAAATTAACTATGTATATTATATACATATTATAATACATACACTTACATCTTCAGTCTTCACATAGATATACATGGTATGAATAGATAAGTTTGTATGTGTATGTGTGTGTGTGTGTGTGGTGAAGTAGGGAGGGAACTCTGGAAATTGTTGGGTGGGGTGTCAGGTAGGGGGAGGTCATGATCACATCATGAAGGTGATAATTGTGGGAAAGGGCTAAAGCTGAATAATTATCATGTAGAGGTGTGCGTGTGTGTGCGTGTGTGTGTGGTTTTCCTTGGCAATGTATACACTCGTCAGCAATGTCGCGTGTTGCAGTGCTTGCACGTTTTAGGAGATAATGGCACCATTGTGATTCTAAGCTTTAACCAATAAAGTCAACTTCAATCGCCACTGTTACTCTATCTCAAACATGGAGGGTTTTTTTAGTGGTAAATAATCACAATGGTGCAACATCTCTTAAAATATGCCGATAGTTTTTGGAGACTGTATATGTACATTTACACTCGTACTCACATACACAATTCCATGTACTCGGAGTTTGAAAGATACTTATAGTACTTGTAGGCTTGTTTGTATTTGAACGCCATGTGTACATGCCCAGTACTTTTGAGTACGATTTATATGCAACTACACAAAGCAACACACTATGTGGGCAGCAATGGTATTGATAGTTTGGCTTTGGTAAATGTTATTGGAAAAAAGGGTGAACATTGAAATGCACGGGTGAAGGGGTTCATGATGCGAGGTGAAGAACTAGACAATCCTTATATAAGTCCTTAAGAAACAGACCTGAAGCTTTGTAGAGCGTCTGTTTTAGTCCTCCCTCTCATATAGCTTCTTAAAAAACACATATATTCATTACTCATGATGCATGCACTAATTATAGGGAAGTACAATATTTTTATGGCCACATAAATTAGATTGTTTGGGAAGTAATAAATGGTTTCTTAAAAGGAAAAACACACATTTATTAAGCTTATTATATACAATATTTCAATGGCCATTTCCATGTGATTTGCCATTGGCCATATTGGCAGCAATGTTTGCGGACAGATTTCGTTGCAGCCAATTTCGTTGCAGCCAATATGGCCAATGGCAAATCACATGGAAATGGCCATTGAAATATTGTATATAATAAGCTTAATAAATGTGTGTTTTTCCTTTTAAGAAACCATTTATTACTTCCCAAACAATCTAATTTATGTGGCCATAAAAATATTGTACTTCCCTATAATTAGTGCATGCATCATGAGTAATGAATATATGTGTTTTTTAAGAAGCTATATGAGAGGGAGGACTAAAACAGACGCTCTACAAAGCTTCAGGTCTGTTTCTTAAGGACTTATATAAGGATTGTCTAGTTCTTCACCTCGCATCATGAACCCCTTCACCCGTGCATTTCAATGTTCACCCTTTTTTCCAATAACATTTACCAAAGCCAAACTATCAATACCATTGCTGCCCACATAGTGTGTTGCTTTGTGTAGTTGCATATAAATCGTACTCAAAAGTACTGGGCATGTACACATGGCGTTCAAATACAAACAAGCCTACAAGTACTATAAGTATCTTTCAAACTCCGAGTACATGGAATTGTGTATGTGAGTACGAGTGTAAATGTACATATACAGTCTCCAAAAACTATCGGCATATTTTAAGAGATGTTGCACCATTGTGATTATTTACCACTAAAAAAAACCTCCATGTTTGAGATAGAGTAACAGTGGCGATTGAAGTTGACTTTATTGGTTAAAGCTTAGAATCACAATGGTGCCATTATCTCCTAAAACGTGCAAGCACTGCAACACGCGACATTGCTGACGAGTGTATACATTGCCAAGGAAAACCACACACACACGCACACACACGCACACCTCTACATGATAATTATTCAGCTTTAGCCCTTTCCCACAATTATCACCTTCATGATGTGATCATGACCTCCCCCTACCTGACACCCCACCCAACAATTTCCAGAGTTCCCTCCCTACTTCACCACACACACACACACACATACACATACAAACTTATCTATTCATACCATGTATATCTATGTGAAGACTGAAGATGTAAGTGTATGTATTATAATATGTATATAATATATATAGTTAATTTAAGAGATATATCAATTGTAATTGTAATTCCCATTCATGATCAATCACTAACTTATTATGTATTTTCAGCTCTTTGGCTGCCAAATCAATAAACCGTTCATTATTATTATCATTATTAATGTGCCGACCATATGGAGCCGTGCGTAAGCGAGTTGCAATGTTTAAACAAGTTACCCCTTCAATTCGTCTGGACCAGCCGTTTTCAAAATTGGTGCGGGAATGGAGTACAGTTGGCCAATATGCTCCCGGGACGCATATTGCCCAACTGCTGTACACAGTGCTGCCAGGTCGAGTTGCCAAATTACCCTGTGTTAGCCCTTAATATTACCCTGTTTGATTTGAAATTACCCTGTTTCTTATCCAATATATATATATATGACATTAAACTATACATACGGTATGAATAAAGTGTACACACCTATATACTTAATTGCGTGCTGTTCCTTTAATCAAGAAGCTCCAATGTTCCTAAAGATGTTAGTTTATTCTTGGTCAGATTTATATATTTGGTCTGTTATCAGCGTCATGTGGGTATTTGTAATTTTGAAGGACGAATGTGTTTGAAGTTGATCTTTCAAAGGTTCTTTTGGCATGAATCATCCCAATCAAGGTATCCGTGTTAAGTGAATTTCTTTTATTTGTTTTTAATAGATTTATTTGAGAGAAGACTCGCTCTATACTGTGACACTTGAATGTGGTAAACATAACAGTTTCATGATGAAATTTCCTACCAATAGAAACAAAATATTTTACTTATTTCCAAAACTTCCAAACACTGGTGTCGCTCTTCACATTCAATTCTGTGTTTCGAAGCAAACGCCACTCATAATCAATGGTGTTTAATTCATTCTCAGCCACAAGATTTGGGAACTTTGATGCTAAGGGAGTAATTGATGGGATGGTTTTCAAAAGAATAGACTAAGGATCCAATGCCTTGAGGGATTCCAGTGATGGGTCTGAAAGATTATATCTCTGTAGAACCTGCGATGTACAGTCGGCGGCATAAGTCCTGTCGCCTCACCTGCTTCACATAGACAGGCAGTGTTCATGAACTCGAGAAATACACAGGTTTTCTACACCTAATAATCTCGAGTCTATGAACATCGCGTGCCTCGGTGAAGCAAATGAGGCGACAGGACTTTTGCCGCCGACTGTACTCTCCATATAAAAATCAAGACATACACTGGACTGGTGAAATTACCCTGAAATTTTGCCCATTTCGGAATTTCTACCCTGTTGGCGCTCAGATTACCCTAAAACTGGGTAATTACCCTGCACCTGGCAGCACTGGCTGTACATCACTCCCGCACCAATGGTGAAAACGGCTGGGCCAGACGATTTGAAGGCGTAACTTGTTTAAACATCGCAACTCGCTTACACACTCCTCCATAATTATGGTCTGCACAATAATAAAAATAAACGGTGTATTGATTTGGCAGCCAAAAAGCTGAAAATATATATTAAATTATAGTGATTAATCATGAATGGGAATTACAATTACAATTGAAACATCTCTTAAAATACAATATACATAATGAATTGGTGATTATTCATAGATGGGAATTACAATGGAAGCATCTCTTAGACTTAAAGTAAACTATATATATTCTATACATCTTATATACATACACTTACATCTTCAATCTTCACATAATTATATACATGATAAGAATAGATACGTGTGAGTGTGTGTGTGTGTGTGCGTGTGGTGAACTAGGGAGGTAACTCTTGACATCGTTGGGTGGGGTGTCAGGATGGGTGAGGTCACTTAGGTCACATCATGGAGAGTCAGGTGATAATTGTGGGGAAGGGCTAAGGCTGAATAAATATCATGTAGAGGTGTTTGTGTGTGTGTGTGTGTGTGGTTTTCCTTGGCAATGTACACTCGTCAGCACTGCCGCGTCTTACAGTGCTTGCACGTTTTAGGAGATAATGGCACCATTGTGATTCTAAGCTTTAAGCAATAAAGTCCACTTCAATCGCCACTGTTACTCCATCTCAAACATGTAGATTTTGTAGAGGTAAATAATCACAATGGTGCAACATTTCCTAAAATATGCCGAAAGTTTTTGGAGACTGTAAAATTTTAATGTACTCTTACGCTCGTACTCACATACACAATTCCATGTAGTCCTGCTGGAGTTCAGTGAGGGCTTCGCCGAACTACTGGGAGTGAGTGTTAGGCGTGACAAACTGTACGCCCTCGTTAAGAGGTCGTGCAGCAAGATTGTGGACCCACAGCTTACTCCACGGCCTGTCCTCTGCCGCACCGTCGGGAGGTTCAAGAAGCCCCTTGCGGGGTGCCTCCCAAGAGGCGACATCGGAGGAGTGGGAGGAACAAGACCACCACCACCTCTGGTACAGTACCCAGACTGCCGCTCCTGTGACGTGCTGTGTGTGGACCCCAGGCTCAGGCTACTGCAGCTCGTAGCGGCGGTGTGGTGACACAGACGCCCCTCCCCACCAACACCGGAGAGGACGCCCCCACGGGTGAATTCTCACCTCCCAGCAGCAGCCAAGCGACCCAGCCTGACGGAGGGACCCCCAAGGACTTGGACCTGAACGAGGCCTTCCTCGTCCAGCCCAAAAAGAAGGGCAGCCCGACTGCTCCAACAACGCAGATGTTGGACGCACACTTTGCTGCTCGCGACGTAAAAATCAAACGCCCCAAGCAGTAATAAAGGACTACCAGTCCTAGGACTGTGCTACAGTCTTACTAATATGACTAACCACCCCCGGCGCCCAAGTTGCAAAAGGCCCACGCGCAGTCTTTACTGGCTGCGCAATCTTAACCCTTACAACAAGAGGTGGAGAGATGGAGTTGAGAGGTACAGTATGTTAGGGTGGGAGGAGGGACGCCAGCAGTTAACAGGGAACAAGAGGGGTTTATGGAGGTGATTCATTTATGGCCACACCTTAGGGGATTGATTATTAATAAAGCGTCTGGCAATAGATAGATAGATCGATTTTTTTTCTCGGTGTTATTTTACAGAATATTGGGTAAATATTTATAGATAAACAAATACCTGTATTATATTTTAATTGTCATATTTATATGTGTAAGATTATTGTTTTATTATTTTCTTTGTCTTTTACCAAGGTAGATATACGAAAGAAAAATGTTGCCTAATCCTTTTTTATTGTTTACTCCTGAAGATAATCGCACATTTACATCCTTTGTTATTTCGTCTGGTAGAAATTTCTCCATTTACTCATGAATAATACTTATGTAATTTCCCCATTGGTATCTCAAATTCTCCATGTCTAGGGAAAATGCTCTATACTTGGAAAAGAGATTGTGTATATAAATATTTACATGTCTTGAATATAAGATAATAATTAAATCATATATCAACTTCTGCTGTGGTTACTTGAGAACTTCAGTTATTTTTTGGAGTGTTTTTAATTTCGAAAGTGTATATAATAAATAATTATATATATGCGTATGTTTTGATACATGAATAATATTATTGCTCACTAACTATTTAAGGTATCATTGAATATTGGTATGTAGTTTTTATGGCTTGTGTTATTTTGACTTTGATGCTATATCATAATAATTAAACATAAAGGTAAGTTACCTTGTCAAGTGTTTACTGCAGTCGCAGAAAGTTGAAGGTATAACATTCGGTTTATTGAATTAAAGGTTGGTTTCTATTCACGTTCAATGAAATTCATTAAATAATAGTCAGACTATCCTTCCTATATTTCTAGTGATCTATGTGTTTTATTTTAATTAATATTGTAACTCTTACCATATATCAGTTTCATATAATGCAATAAACCGGCTCCGTCACTAATCAATGTGAGTTGGTACTAGGAAAATCCTGAGATCCGAACTGGTCTTTCTTCTTTCCATTATAGAACTAAAATACGTTCCAAACCATACACATACTCGCGTTAGAAAAATAATAAACAATAGTCATGAATTTTGCGTGTACTAGTGAATACCTGAGCATGGAATATTGTGAATAATGTAGCGTCCCCGGGTTGAGTTAGTCAGTTGGTGGTGCCATACATGTGTGTTGGTGCAAGAAAGTCGTGGCTGTGATGCAGTTTGCGTCATGGAATATAGCAAGAGGGGCGGCCAACATCTCGACTATGCACACAGTATATCAGGCAAGCTTGAACAACTTAACCTAAACTCAACGAGGAAGGATATTGGGTCGTTAAGTGGGAATTATGGTGGAAGAAACAACACTGCTGGCTATGTCCCCAAGGCAATGCAAGATGTGTCCGTACAACAACCAGCAGCAGCAGCAGCAGCAGTATTACAACAACAACAACAAGTCTTTCAATCCCCGAGTCAAGACCTACATACAACATACAGTTCACAAAGGATGACATACAATAATAGAGATCCGGCTGTATATAATGTAGCAGGGTCATCACATCATCATCTCCTCAGGTCCAATCCACAACAACAGCAACAACAACCACAGTCTCTCTCGTCATACAATAACAGCACCTCCTCCTCCTCCTCCTCCTCGTCTCATTTATCGTCGTCTGCACCTACACCACAGCATAAATTCTCTCCCCATCACCATCACCACCAACACCAACAACACCAACATAAGTCAGCAACAGGGTTATCTTCTCCCTTCAGTACTCCGTCACAGTCACAGAATTCGTCTCCTCTTCGGTCGTCATCGGTGTATTCCAGTTTATCTACGACGTCTACAGTGGCGGGTGGTGGTGGTGGTCATCATTTTAACTCGTCTTCTTCGTCTCCTCTTCGGTCGTCGTCGTCGTCGGTGTATTCCAGTCAACCAGATACCACCGGAACTATTATATCTAACACGTCAACAACTGCTGCTGTGGGTGGTCATAAATTTAGCTCATCTTCTTGTTCGTCTGTGGGAGGGCAACAACATGTCAGTAGTTCATCTCTGTCACTTGGAAGTAGATATAATATTACATCACCTTCATTAGTTAATAAAGGACAACAACACTTGATTTCCTCCACATCAGTTGGTGTTGGTGGTGGTGGTCAGCATTTGAGTTCATCTGCCCCAGGTGGAGTTGGACATCTTATAAGCTCGTCTCCACTCACGCCAAGATCAAGTCGAGTTGCTGCATCCTCCACCATTGATAGTACGTGTTTGCCTGTACATCCTCAGTTGGGTGAGGCACAACAACAACAAGGCACTACCGGTACTAGTTCATCGTTATCACATGTGTTGCATTCTCAAGATCAAATACATGTACCAGCCATGCCAACTCTACCAGCCATGCCTTATGTACCCGGTGTACCGACCCTACCTGTCCGTGACCAGTTGACCGGTATGCAGCTCGGGTTAAACTGGTCGTCGAGAGAGAATCAGCAGCAGCAGCAGCAGGGTTACCACTCAGAGCAGTTACAAGGTCCAACAACATCAACCAATACACAAGACAACAATTTCTCCATGTTACAGATGAACCACCAATATGTACAACCTAATGCTCTTATGAATGGACAGACTTCACTCAACTTTCCACCAACACACCACCATCACCTCCACCACCACCACCAAGACCTACAACAACAATACCAGACACAACATCAGTCACAATACAACAACATGGCTCAGTGTCATCAGTACATGTCTGGATTTCAACAACAACAACAACAACAACAGTACAATAATGTCTATGGTCAATTACAACAACAGACCACAAATAGTTTTCAGTTTAATGTGGAATACCTTGATAGTTCTGACCCTCAAGCCTACAATGACTATTACTATGGTGACTATCAGTATTCAGATGGATATTCAGATAATCTATTAGACACTGGCTTCCCTGGAACCTACGCCACCTCCACCTCACGCTCCACCACACCGTACGGAGACGAGACGGTGGAAGAGCTGGGGCCGGAAGAGGTTCGTTGGTTCTACAAAGTGGAGGGGGATAAAAAGTGGACACCTTTCATTGGCTACGACTCTCTGCGCATTGAATGGAAATACCGCGACCTTCTACAAGATGTGGGGATAAATGAGACGAGAACTGCTTCCTCACCAGCCAATAAACATTCATCTCCAGGCACAGCAAGTACTCCATCACCACCAAGAGAAAAACGACAAGACAGTGGAGAGGAAAAGTCACAAGTAGTGTCAGGAATTGTGGTGCGAGGAGGACTGTATGAAGTTGATGTTAAACACCGCAAATGTGAAAGTATATACTGGGAAGGTTAGTAATAATGTAAAGTACTGTACATATCTTATCATAGTACATATGTGCATCCTAGGAGAGTGGAAGTTTTGTGCAAATTGTAATCTACCTGTATATTGATATGATATTCTTTTTTGAGGTAGGGCCAGGGCAATTGTCTAAAATGTAGAGTAGGCCTAGTTGGAGTATAACTTGGTTTCTGTTGAAGGAATACGATTAAAATTTTTCAATCATTGTTACTGAAAATAGTGTCTTCTCACACTAACCAATATTTGTTTAATGGTGGAGAAATAACTACAACATAATCTGTGACCCGTCATCACATCACCGAGTCTGTCACTAAACTTATGATGGTTAGGCATAGGCTACTCTTGTTATAAAATTGTTATTTATTGTTTTTATACTACAGTTTCCATTTTTTATAAGATCCTATACGGTACATGTTAACTTATGATGCTTACTCTTGTTTTAGAATTTTTATTTATTGCTTTTCTACTACAGTTTTCATTTCTTATAAGATCATATACATGTTTTGTTGGTGAAAACAGGGGAGGAATACATCATCTTAAGAGGGACTTGGTTCTATGAGGGAACTTGGAGCCCGGTCGAGGAAGGCTTGGCTGATCGAATGGAACAGGAACACCTTACAACCTTCAGAGGTCACCCAGTCTCATCCATAGGCACTCAGAAATTGGAAGATGCTGCCAAAGAAAGTGAGTTGTTCTATTTGATGCTTTTCAGAATAGAGGTTGATTAAAACAGTTTTCTTGTTATGATATTATTTGAAATCCTTGTAATACTTGTCTCTGATTTTCAATATTGTATATTTTTGTGTGTTAGTAAGTAGAGCTTCTCACTTTCTTATTCATCTTCATGTAAAACATTTTCACATTGTTATTTCTCTTTGCTAAATATCATCTTCTGGTGTATCTCCATCCCATAATTTCAATAATTTTGCTACCCACATTTTCTCATTGAACCTTTTCTTCACCAGTTGTGCACAGTCTGTCGGTACCTGAGGGTGAGGTTGACTGGTTCAGTGCTGGTGAGGTGTACTTGTCACTCCATGCTACACCCTCCAGGCTCATGCGGTCTGTTGGCAAGAAACTTGGATTTCAAAAAAGTTAGTATTTGAAGGAAGGTCTGGCTGGAATTATAAAGTTTGTCATACAAACTTGTAGCTTTATATCTTTACAAACCTTACTGTCAGATAGAATACTGTTTTTTATTTATTTAAGGGGAGATTCTTTTGTTGGTGAATTTGAAGGTCTGTTTCCTCATAGGCCTAACTATGGGATGGAACAGAGCCTATATTATTACCATTGAGGGCATCTGTTTTCTGGCATAGTTAGGTGGAATCAGTAGCCTTCTAATTCACTAACTAAATATTCTCCCTTACAGTACCAGTAGATTATAGTTCACGCACTCAATAGCAATGAGGCAGTTGATTTAGCCAGTGTTACTGTTACTGTTTCAGTCTTCCATAATGTGTTTTATAGAATAGGATGCTGTGTTGCATATATATATATATAAAGATCCCGGAAAGGCTTCCACAATGGCCAGGTGGACTGTCCTCACGGGGAAGGGAGGAATCAGATGGGTGGATGTCAGGAGGTCGTGCATGCAGCTGTGTGTTGTTTTTGAGTCTTGGATTGACTAGTGAGTGATTTGAGTATGGATATGTTTCTGGAGATTGGTTTGGGGTAAAATAGGATAGTATTTCTGTATGGTATTGTGTACAGTACAGTACTGGGTGTTGTTTTGATGTTCCTTGGCATGTGTGGGTGTTGTGCCATGTAGTGTAGTGGATGTTGTGGCCTCTCATGTGAAGATGGTCCTTGATTTTGAGGACTTTGGTTTCATAGTGTAGGTGGTCTGTAGGTGTGGTAGCTGTGCAGCCTATGATTATCTTTAGGGCTTTATTCTGTATGGTCTGTAGGGTGTTGTGATGAGTCTCGGTGAGGTTTGAGGCCCAGGTAGGGTTTGCATAATCCATCACTGATTGTATATATTGTTTGTACAATGTGGTTGTGGTTTCTTTTTTGTGTCCAAATGTTATGCTGGCAAGTGATCTGAGGGCTTTAAGTCTGTGCATGCATTTGTTTTTGATGGCCGTGATATGTTGTTTGAATGTCATGGATGTGTTGTATGTTATGCCAAGTACAGTATTTTGTGTGTGGTATAGGTGGGTTGTTTATGGTGAGGTGTGGTGTGTAACAGTGTTCTGCATTCCAGTTGGTGAGAAGGGTGACAGTTGACTTGGTGGGTGCTATTTTAAGTCCGTTTGTGGTGAACCAGGTATTAAGTGTGTTAAGGTAGGGTTGGAGGATGTGAGTGGCTGTGTCTGCATTTCTGTGTGTACATGTGAGTGTTATGTCGTCTGTGTAGGAAACTGTGTATTTGTGGTGCCTGGGGTGTTGGTAGGTCATGCATGTATAATTGAAATGGGTGGGTGATAAAACAGAACCTTGAGGGAAACTTTTAACATTTGATGACTGACCAGCAAATGTAACATGGAGTCACTGCTCTTCCTCCCAAGAAGTTGGCTAGCCATCTTTTTATGTTATGCATGTTTGTGTTGTATATTTTGTTTGAGAGGTTGTGGCAGGGGATGGAATAGAATGTTTTACTGATGTCCAATGTGATGAGAAGTGTTATGTGTGGGTGTCTATCTGAATTGATGCCATCATAAATTCTGTGTGTGAGGTCAGTGAGAAGAGTGTTTATTGAATGTAGAGGTCTGAAACCATGTTGTGAGAATGCAAGGGGAATGTGTGGTGTGATTAGACTAATGATGAGGTGCTCAGTAACTTTGGAAGGTGTGCAAAGGAGAGTGATGGGACGGTGTGATGAGGATAGTGTGGGATCTTTGTTGATTTTGAGAATAGTGATGATATTAGCCAGTGTAGGCCTAATTGTGTTCTGTGTACAGCGGGATGCAAGCTGCGTCGAGGGTACAGTGTTGGAGCCTCAGCCAGTGACAAGCCTCCAGACATCAACCACATTGTATTCGTCATTCATGGTATTGGTCAGAAGATGGAGAGAGGACGCATTATCAAGAACTGTACTGGGTAGGTTAATGGATGTTATAGTCATTAGAGATTTGTTCCTTTTTCATTGAGAATTGATATGACATCAACTGGAAGCCTTGAAAAGTTACTGAGACTTTGATGCCAAAACATTATTCTGGGGCTATTTGAGATTATAGATGTCAATTAGTGACAATACATTTTCTTGTTGGGACTACAGTACTTGCAGAAGTACTATGATAAGCTGTGAACTTTCTCAAATTTGAAATTTGATAAATTAATTACCTTTATCCTACCAGGCTACGTGAGTCAGTCAGCCACTTGAAGAACAAGTACTTCCCTTCACTATGTAGTGCTGGACAGACAGTGGAGTTTTTCCCTGTGGAGTGGCGGTCATCCTTGGTCCTGGATGCTGGAGTTATTGATAACATTACACCACACAAGATTCTACACCTGCGACAAATGCTCAATGCTTCGTTCATGGACATAATGTACTATAACAGTCCGCTCTATAGGGAAGAGGTGAGTGACAGTCTCAGGCATTTCTACCTAGCATAATTAAGAACTTATGATGCCAGATATGTTTACCCTTCATAAAATCATACATCATCACAACACATAAAGTGATGCTCATTCAGCAGATGCACAACACTTCAATTATGGACTGGAGATACTGCA
This sequence comes from Petrolisthes manimaculis, assembly GCA_034508575.1. NCBI lineage: Eukaryota > Metazoa > Arthropoda > Malacostraca > Decapoda > Porcellanidae > Petrolisthes > Petrolisthes manimaculis. The sequence goes on along the minus strand of JAWZYT010003733.1, from coordinate 213,605 downwards.
ACAGACCATCCTACAAATTGGACAATATATGAATATGTTGATATGAAATAATGCTTTATTCCCTCCTTTGCTCCTACTGTGTTTCTTGAGTCAAAGAAACAATTTACGGTACAATCATTTGATTAGACAACCCACCACTCAATCCTCACACTGCTTTAGTATTGATTGAATATTTGCTTAACCTATTGGGTACTTAAACTAGCCAAATATAAGCTCTTTCAAACCCAATCTAATACAGACCAATAACTCTCAGATAATCTATTGAGTACTTAAACTAACCAAATATAAGCTCTTTCAAACCCAATCTAATTCAGACCAATAACTCTCAGATAATCTATTGGGTACTTAAACTAACCAAATATAAGCTCTTTCAAACCCAATCTAATACAGACCAATAACTCTCAGATAATCTCCGGGCTGACCCAAGAGATGAACCGGCTGTACACCATGTTCACGTGTCGGAACCCTTACTTTGAAGCCAACGGAGGGAAGGTGTCCATGGTGGCTCACTCTCTGGGTTGTGTCATCACCTACGACATTGTGACTGGCTGGCATCCGGCACGGCACTCAGACCAACACCTGGTGGATGCATTGGTGGGTTAAGGGGGTGCGAGGGTAGGGGACAGGTTTGGGGGGGATGCGGGAGTAGGGGACAGGTTTGGGAGTGTGGGAATAGGAGGTCAGGCTTGGAGGGATTTGAGGGGTGTGGGAATAGGGAGACAGGCATGGGGTGTGTGGGAATAAGGGGACAGGCTTGGGGGGATTTGGGGGTGCGGGAATAGGGGGACAGGCTTGGGGGGGTACGGAAATAGGGGAACAGGCCTGGGTGGAGTTTGGGGGGTGCAGGAATAGGGGAACATGCTTGAGGGGTTTTGAGGGGTGCGGGAAGAGGGGATCAAGCTGGGGGGGTTTGAGGGGTGCGGGAATAGGGAGACAGCCTTGAGGGGGGTAGAAAGCCTGTCCCCTATTCCTGCACCCCTCTAACCCCCCCCCAAATCTGTTCCCCTATTCCCGCACCCCTTTAATTGTCATCTCCATGTTTCTGATATTTTGTCTAATGTTTCCAATATAAATAATTTGAAAATGTTAAAATATACCCCACAACTATATTATTATTGTTCTGTATAGGATAACACTGAACACAATAATTACATACAGTACAGTACCAGTATTGTATCAGGCTTTTTTTTTTCCCCCACTGAAATATACACACTTACGTAAGACACATTGTTTTGTCTCAGGTTTAGGGATTATTTCTCTTATTATGAAAGTCAATACATGACAACATTATTTTTTTACTCATATTTATAATGCCACAGTCAGGATACATTGATGAGAGTGAGAGCGTGGGAGAGATTGCACGCACCAAGTTAAGAGCCGGGCTGCGTGAATTACTCTGCCAACACCACCACTCTCGGGCCCAGCCTACACTCAATTTCAAGGTGTGTTGTTGGTCTGTGTGTGTGTGTGTGTATGTACAGTTATGGTCAATAATAATCATCCACATATGGGTATCAAACAATTTACTCTCTAATGTTTTCACGTTTACATAATATGATGTTATTGTTTTAAGTAGTGCGTAGCTGCTTGTATTAAATTAAAAGATGGTAGTTAACCTATTTATTAGAAAGTTTATCAACTAAGGAACAGAAGGAAGCTGTCAAAATTTTACGTGACTAACTCCCATATGGGTGATTATATTTGACCACGACTGTACAGTTGTGGAAATATGAAACAGACACACCAGAAGGGCAGGACCCCTTCACTGAGCATAGGGTAAGGTGAGATATTGTGTGTAGAGGCGTGTTCGTGTTCTATTATGTGTTTGATATGGGGCCCTATTTGAAGTGTGACTGTTTCATTTGTGCTTGGTGGTATCTTGCCTGTATTTTAGAACTCATGTCTTCATTTCTTGCTTCCAATCTCTAAATTTCCTTTTTTCACCTTCCTCTTTTGTCTCTACTGGTATGTTCTGTGTTCCTTTCTGTTTTGTTCCATCATGACAATAATTATAATAGGACTAAGGACTGGTGCACTTCTACTCCTGTCTCTAAAGTATCTAATGTTTCACCATTATCTTGATCCTTCATACAGCACCATTGCCAACCTTACAATATTTCTGGTACTTTCTGTCTACTCCATGACTGTACAGTAATGTCCATTTAATTGCTTCTTTCGGAATTCTGTGAAATGCTTTTTTTTTATCCTTAAACACATGATATAGCCAATTCTTTTTCCCATTATAATATTGTCCTGCAGATGTCTCATGATGAATATTGCATCAGTACCCGGTAGTTGATTTTTCAGTCATAAAAATGTCCAATTGGCAGTCATCAATCTTTGTATCCCTTCCAGATAGAAAACTTCTTCTGCCTTGGGTCACCTCTGGCTGTCTTCCTGGCATTGAGGTCTAAACAGGAGGGTCAAAGTGAACCAAGTGGAAGAGTAAGTGGAGGAGGAGGAGGAGTGGATGCCAGTGATCTCATCCCACAGAAGCTCTGCAAGAGATTACTCAACATCTTCCATCCATCTGATCCTGTTGCTTACCGGTGAGTCATAGAGAAAGCCATTGGTAGTTTTGTACAGTACAGTGATATATTTGTAGTTACATGTACAGTAAGTGTCTATAATGGGGGAAGAATGAAGATTTCTTGATAGAAAGACCTTGAACCAAAAGGGAGAAAAATAGAGGTATACAGTATTTGATGCATCATTCACCTGTGTAGCCTGGAGCCACTTCTGTGTCCTGAGTACGCCAACATCGCCCCCATCCTCATCCACTCCCACAATGGTACCGACAAGACCCCGTACAGTGAGATGCCCCTGGAACCCATCATCCGGGAGAGAGAGAGTGGGGCCGGGGCGGGAGGAAGTGCGACTGATGGTGGAAGGAGTAAAAGTGGAGGAGCTGGAGGAGAGAGTTCAGAGACAGCCACTCCAGTCTCCTCAGCTCCTAGTACTCCTGTTAAAGGTACTGTACAGTGGTTGTGTGTGTTGTCCACATATACAAACAATATTTCTCTATCTTATCTGGTGCCATTAATGAGGTTATGTTTTTGCCTTCATTTGTCTGTCAGATCTTTCAGTTTGTATGTCTCCCACGTATTCAATATATTATTTACCTTGTCTGGTACAATTGGCAAGGTTATATTTGACTTCATTTGTCTGTCAGATTATTCAGTATGTGTGAAAGTGATCCCTTAACTCTGGCAGGTGGAAGCGGTGCATGGAGTCTGTGGGGACTGATGAAGGGGACCAAGAAGACCTCTGATGCTGCTCTACAGGATCTCTCATCTCTTCTTCAGCAGGGCAAGGGTAGGACAGATTCCAGGTTACAGTTTTGTATCTCTTAGGTTTTGTCTTAATATTCTGCTGTGTTTCAGGATTTCAAACTGTTCTTTTTTCACAAAGTGTTAGACTAGATCAAAGGCTTTTTGTTATGTCTATCACTTTTCTTATTTCTTCCCATTTAATTTTCCTGTATACACTCTTCCTTTGACTATCTTGCTTCATCATCACCTCACTTTTTGTCCTTTCCTCCTTCAAATACTGTATTCATTACAACTTTTATAGTCCTCTCTTGCTGCTTTACTTACACACACGATCACTTCATCTTTCCAAACCATTCTCAGGTTTTATTTTAATTCAGAGAACTTCTTTTAAGCTGTGTGATGCCTGCCAGTTATTGCCATCCAAACATTACAAACTGACTCACTATTCTGTACCAATACACAATGGGTGACATCATAGATAACATCCATGGACAAACAAACATCAGATGATTAAACATTACACAAAAACCCACATAATTCCATGATTAATCAGTTTCAAACATTACATGGAAGCATGCATCATTCCGAGATTAATTAATTTTAAACATTGCATAAATACCCGCGTCATTTCGTGATTACCGTACATGCCGGTGTATAAGACGACTTTTGAAGTCATAAAAAGTACTCTGAAAATCGAGGGTTTTCTTATATACTGGGTAAAAAATTTGGCTCTTGAATTGGAGGGGTGAAGGCATACCTATATGCAAATTAATATTAAGTGGAAGTAATTTTTCAAAGAAAATTACCAAAATTAATTAATACAAACTAAGGAATGTTTGTGCATGAATGAAAATTCAATCAGTTTTAGTGATAACTGAAATTTCCACCCCAGTCACTCTCACGCTCGCTTGATACACTCGTGATTAGCCTAACCCCTTTATAGTGAACAACTTCTCAAAACGGGCATTTTTCATACTTTTAACTACAAATCCCTTTCTTTTCCTTTCTTTTTATATACAGTACTCCCTCGTTATCGACGGCTTTATTATCGGCAGTTTCGATTATCGACGGATATTATCGACGGACTAGCTATTTAGTATAATAAAAGTGAAGAGAAGTGTTCAGTACTGTTACTTTACAAATATAAATACAGTACGTATTACAATTCGTGTTAAGCATATTAAATGCATATAACAATTTGTATTAAGGTTTTCGCAGACAACTCTTGAATGAAATGAGTCGTAAGCATGCGTGGTGGTAGGGGGGAGAGTAGGGGAAGCGGGGAGATAGCGTGATATCGTTTGTTTACATTTTATTGAGCATATTCTGGTGTTTCCTTCTTTCTCTGTTCAAGAAAAACCTTCCTTTTTGTAAATGCACCACCTGACATGACTGAGTGTTGAAGCTAGTGGTTAATAACTCGTAATTACTAAAAACGAGCGAGTGACAAGGCAGGCTAGGCACCTTGGCTAGGCCTATATTCCTCTGACCTTGAGCGAAGGTGAATGGAGACTGAGGGTAGGGGGGGAAGGAGTGCAGGAGAAGTGGTAGCAACACAATCCCAATAGTCCGAAATTTTTAAAGTGGTAATAAAAATTTCAATTTTGGTGTCCGAGTAGCCTATGCGGGGATTTTCCGGTTGTATCGTCACATATGCCTACATGATTCACATACAGCTCGGCCATCCACACTCTCACACCTATTAGGCGTACCTATGCGCAAATTAATATTAAGTGGAAGTGATTTTTCAAAGAAAATTACCAAAATTAATTAATACAAACTAAGGAATGTTTGTGCACGAATGAAAATTCAACTACGAGTTTTAGTGATGACTGAAATTTCTACACCACTGTCACTCACGCTGGCTTGATACACTTGTGATAAACCTAACCCCTTTATAATGAACTACTTCTCAAAACTGGCATTTTTCATACTTTTAACACATATCCCGGTACAGACATTTGATATGGTTTAAAGTGCAAGTGATTGTATGAGAAAATTACAAAGAATAACTAATATAAACTAAGGAAATGTGATTGTATGAGTAGAAACTCATGAATTATTGGTGTTAACTGAACTTGTCAACTCTTCACGCACTACACACACTATTAGGCCTAACCTTTTAGAATGAACAACCTTTATAAACATTCATTTTCCATACTTTGGGCTCAAGTTTAGAGTTATTTTTAGTCACTAGCTGTGTATGGGAACCAGAGATACGAGTGAAAGCACACGTAGTTTTGAGAGTGGGTGTACAGGCAGACAGTCAGTCATACACATCAAATTTAAGCCCTCGGATATCTCTGATCTTCTGTTAATTTTTTTCCATATCTGTATTTGGAGGTCCAATTGTATATATAATATATATATTGTACAGTAAAGTACTTTAATATGTTATGTTTATGTGTAAAGGAATTTTTTTAATACTCAAATGTGGTATCGACGGATTTTCTTATCGACGGCCATCTTAAGAACCTAACCCCCGTCGATAACGAGGGAGTACTGTACCAGAATATTCCCATTTCCAATCTCAATTTTTTCCTGTTAGCGCATGCACGTATGTACAGTTGGGGAACAAAGTATATGTACACCGTTGACGACTTCTGGTAACAATGTCAGTGATAAACACGTTAGGAATAGATAACATTTATTCATTACTACATAAGGATAACTGATATTGGGTGATGTCGACCAACCACAGACAGTGAAATAAAAATTATCCTTCAATTCATAAATACTTTCTCTCATTGATGTGTTTACTTTTGGGGATGTTGCCAGAAGCCGCCAACAGTATTCAGATACATTATTCCCCAACTGTACATATTTCGTACCCGTCTTATACGCCGAACATATACTACGACTGAGAATTTCCCTAGGAGTTTGGGGGTCGTCTTGTACGCTGGCATATATACGGTAATTATTTTCGCTCACTCCTCGCTTGATTAATTAATTTTCACTCACCTCTCCTTCGCACACACACACACACACCAGGGCTGGCCGAGAGAACAGACTTTGTTCTCCGCGAGGGCAGTATGGAGAGCAGCTACATCTCAGCACTCACCTCCCACACCTCGTACTGGACCAACTATGACGTCTCTCACTTCATTCTCAGCATCCTCTACCCGGACATCCTGCCCACCTCGTCCTCCTCGGCCTCGGTCTCCGTCTCCTCTGCCCTGAGATCGGATCCACCCAGGACGAGTGTGGCTTAAAGGGGAAAATAATACACTCATGGTACATTAGAGCATCTTGATTCCTGCAAAGTATGCCAGGAAACAGAACTATATTAACCAAAATAATGGTGGCCTGTTGCTTGGAATAGTATGGGGGATTCAGTTGCTCCTGATTTACCAACACTGTAATAACCCTTTAAGGAGACATTCAGCCTTCTTGATGAATTGGAAGGTCTGTGATTCCTCCAAACTATGTCACCAAACTGACAACCTTAATGTTACTCTAATGAGCGATCTGTTTCATGACTTAGTTTGGAGGAATCGGTAGGCCACCAATTTAACCTAAAAAAAATCTCCCGTTAATTATTATCATGCCTGTGTCGTCATTGTCATAACAGTCCTCTTATTTTCGTAGTAGGTCTGGCTTTTATTTATTAATTTTTAGTATATAAGTTATATTTTTTTATTGTTATATAATTTTTCTTCTATAAATTTTCTTTTTTTTATTATTATCTTTTAGTTTTAAGCATTTTTTAAAGAACTAGTCCATGATATCATGGTACCAGTACGACGCCTGTGTAAGTGTGTATGTGGAGTCATTGTACCACACCATCGTAAACACCACCAACGTTCTTGCATACGACCCTACATGTTTGTACAGTTGCCCAAGAAAAGATCGCAACCAAATTTGGTGGTGTGTGGCAATATCTGGCAGCTGCTCCAAAGTAAACACTTACATTTTATCAACCTTTGTTTATGGATGGATGTTATTGACTTCAGCTAATTACATTCATCATTACAATGGTTATAGGCTCTGAGTGATCCATTGATAAAATACCAGTGTTTACTTTGGAGCACCTGCCAGATATGGCCACACACCACCAAATTTGGTTGTAGTCTTTTCTTGGGCAACTGTACAATAGATGTCCGTTCACTTGGAGAAGCAATATATAATGAATATCATCATCACTTACAGGCTCCTCCTCATATTATGTTATTATTATATCTTATTTGTTTTTCTTTACAATCATTATTTTGCATTTTGAATATCATTGTTTGAGTAACTCCAGATCTTTTTCAACCTCAGTTTATATATATATATTTTTGTCTTTCTTTATAATCTATATTTTACATTTTGAATATCATTGTTTCAGTAATTCCAAACCTTTCTCAACAATATGTACAGTATTAAGGGGAGATTCTTGTCTTGGTGAATTGGAAGATCACATATGATTCCTTCAAACAATGCCATGAAACAACAGATCCCTTTTTACTGTAGTATAATTGAGGTGATTTGTTTCATGGCATAGTTTGGAGGAATCAGTAACCTTTCAATATACCAACAAGAGAATCTCCCCTTAACGCTCTCAGACTCGTCACTCAGAATTCTTCCTTGTGAACGCTTGCCACTCAGTGAGACAATCAGACCCAAAACAGTTTCCATCACAAGGGGACTAGATTATTATTGATTATTATTGAAGGTCTCACTACACTGATGCAAATATGTTATAGTTTGTGTTTTCCAAGCTGTGTGTATTAATGGGATTGTATACAGTTGATAATTACGGAGCAACTGATTCCTCCAAAACTATTCCAAGCAACAGGATTCCATTAATTTTGTTAATCTGGTCCTGTATTTTTTTTTCTTGGCATACTTTGGAGGAGGAATGAAGGCACTCCATTGTACCAAAAGTATCCTATCCCTTTAATTAAGCAAGTAATATTTATTAATTATCAACTAGTACACACACACACACACACACACACACACACACACACACACACACACACACACACACACACACACACACACACACCCACACAACCAATCACCCACCTCACAGAAAGATGCAAACATATATACTTACTGTACATAATATTTGTGATTTGCAGAGGAGGATAATTGTATTGTTGTTATCCATTGAGATATATCAGTGCCTCATAACTGAAGATAAGCTACAAGGTATGTGTGTATTACAAGAGAGCCAAGTATTACTATGATCAGTGGTGAGACAGAAAGAAAGTTTATTTCTGGAGTGTAAGGCGATGTAGACTCACCTAAAGCAGAAATTTTGGTTATACGCTATTTTTTTTTTTAAGGAGGAAGTGCAGTGTTGGTAAATCTGGAGCAACTGATTCCCATAAACTATTCCAAGCACCTGACCAACATTACTTTTGTTAACTTGGTTCTGTTACCTGGCATACTTTGGAGGAATCAAGGTGCACTAATGTACCACAAGTGTAATGTCTTCTTACGTTAGTGAAGTTGGAAGAGAAAAGATTTTAACAGGCCTTATTAATCACAGTTGCCAATTTAGTGTAGTTTTTTTTTTTTTTTTTTTTTTTTTACTTATGCTATGAAGTTGGAAGAGAATAGATTTTTACTGGTCCTGTTAATCACAGTTGCCAATTTAGTGTTTTTCACTTATGCCTTGAATAATTGTTGGAACATTAGACATGATGGTAATTTTGTAGTTTGATTCCTACACCAATTATTTCCTCAATTTTATACATACTGTTCAAACCTTCCAAGTCAACTTTGGCCATAGTTCCACTTGGCTTTCATCACTCCAAGTATAATGTACTGTATGCATTATATCTCTCTCAGATCCAGGATGTATTACGTCCCAAACTAATAATAGTGCACACTAGGTTTTTATTCAGGGGTATGTACAGTCACCAGTAATAAGTACAGTATACAGCTTTGGTTGAAGATTTGACCAGCCCAATTCACCAACGAAGCAATTTCAATGAAGATCTTATTGTGCATTTATTTATTGTGTTTAGGTATTCGAAGCATCCCTGGATACTTATTAGTGCTCGTGACTGTACAGGACTATATAATAATAATTATAATAATAATAATATGAAAACTTCTACTTCATATGTTACTGAAATATAAATAAAGACGAATACCAAACCTACTGTAGGTCATAGGGTTGTAGGCAAGAATAATGATGGTGTTGATGATGGTGTGGTACCTATACGATGACACCATAGACACACTACATAGTCATTATACCAATACCACACCAGAGCAACACACCATCAATGTTCTTACCTTGGATACAGGTGTGGTCAATAATAATCATCCACATATGGGTATCTCAAACAATTTACTGTCTAATGTTTTCAAGTTCATGATGTTATTGTTTTAAGTAGTGTGTAGCTGCTTGTAGTAAATTAAAAGATGGTAGTTAACCTCTTTATTGGAAAGTTTATCACCTAAGGAACAGAGGGAAGCTGTCAAACTCTTATGTGAGTTACCCCTGTATGGATGATAATATATGACCGCGACTGTACATAATCATGTACTTCAGGTCATATAAAGTTACAAGAGTATGTTACATACCCTTCCTTCCCCACAATGACAAGCCTCAAACTCAGGGCTCAGCAAGACACACTATGGCTGGTAATATTAAACTTTGTGGAAAACTTCTCTTCATCGCTCAGTTCCCAGTATTTTGTAATGGGAATTTAGCAACGAAAAATTGTTTTGTTGAAGGGAAAATTTAATAATGGCAACCAATGACTTCATCTACTAATTCTATAATGCAATAGCCTGGGTCTGAGAGGGATAATAATGTACACAACCAGTGCCTCATTAGGACAATATAGATACGGGGCTTTACCTTCTCCACTTGTCTAATAATTATGTACAGTTCTCCCTTCACACTGGCACATTTTTACCTTTGCCTTCCACACCTTATCTTTTCCTTATTGGTTAGGGTCAATCTTAAAGGGATGATACACTTTTGGTACATTGGAGCACCTTGATGATGTGTGCCAGGGAACACCACTAGATTGACAAAAATAATGGTGGCCTGTTGCCGGGAATGGTTTGGAGGAATCAGTTGCTCTAGATTTTACCAACACTGTATTTCCCCCTTAATTAATTTGTTGAGGTTTGCTGGTTGATAGACATGGCCGTAGGCAAGAACATTCATGGTATATACGATGGTGTGGTACCGGCACGACCACTCTGTAGTGCGTCTATGGAGTGGTTGTATCGGTACCACACATCATCAACACCACAGATACCACCACGAATGTTCTTGTCTACGACCCAGAAGGTGGAAAAAAATGTGCTAGTGTATATATGAATCACTGTAAGGGCAATGTAAGGTTGGTGAATTGGAGACTGTTGATTCCTCCACACTGTACCAGTAAACACACTATTGTAATACAGGTGCTGTTTTTTGGAGGAAGTTGGATGAAATCAGTAACCACCAGTTTGCCAACATGATGATGATGATGATGATGATGATGATGGCTGGTTCATTAAGGGGAAATTCTCGTATTGGTGAGTTGATAATTATCTGATTCCTCCAAACTGTGCCACAAAACAGATCCCCTATTAGTGCCATTGAGGGTGTTTGTTTACTGGTATAGTTAGAAGGTGTCCATGGCCTTACAATTTACTCAAAAAGAGAATTCCTCTTAAAATTCATATATGCTTTGCTGTTGTTGTTGTTACTTCCCAAGACAGAGGGACATACTTTACTGTACATGATCCTCCTCTTTGACTTCCAGACTGTAAATCTTATATCAAAGTTCATACAATTTTATAACACCATTAGTGCTGTATACAGATATAATTATGACACACCGGTATTGAAGATGATCCAGAAAATTATTATTTATGTCCAGAGCTTGCATTACAAGTTCAATGAGTTTTGCAATTATACATTTCTAACAAATAGTATTTAAGGGCAGATTCTTTTGTTAGTGAAATGGAAGATCTCCAATTCCTCCAAACAATGCCATTAAACAGACGCCTTCAATGGTACTATTAGGGGATCTGTTTTGTTGCATAGTTAGAAGGAATCACAGACCTTCTAATTCATCAAAAAGAGAACCTACCCTTAAATATCTTGTCAATTTCAATTCATATATGAGGTGTACACAGCCAAATATTTCAGCAGCAACACTCCAGGAAGAAATATTCTGGTTTGGGAAATAATGATACTGTACTATCAGTGGCTTTGTAACCATTCTTAGTTTGTTTACTGCTGAATGAAAATTATTGTACAGTACAAAGAAAGAACAGGAGGGAAAGATTGACCTAGTCCAAACACCACTTCTGCTCTGTTCTTTGGAGTTGTAAGAAACCCAGGGGCTTTTTATTTTAGCAATATCAACGGCATAAAGTTAATAAGACTTGGGAGTCTGAGAGTTTGCATCAATTGTTGGCAACTTTGAAATAATTTACATCCCATTGACAAGCTGGGTTTTTGATGAGACATAAAACTTTGGTATTATAATGTTAGGTGAATATAGTAAATGTAATAACAAACTTGAGTTTAAAGAGGTTATGGACAGAATATCATACAGGAAAATACTATATTCTTCTTAGCAGTGTAATTACTGTCGAGTTAAGGAACTGTAAAACAAAACATGTTGTAAACCTTAACAGGAGATTCTTTTGAGGATAAATTAGTGGGCCACTGATTCCTCCAAGCAATGGCATGAATCAGAATCCCTACTAGTAACATTAAAGTCATTTGTTTCCTGACATAGTTTGGAGGAATCACAGACCTTCCAATTCACAAACAAAAGAATTTCCCCTTAAACCATAATAGTATTTCAGTGACACCATTTTGATATAGAGATTGTCATAAACAGGAGGCAGAAGAGTCTGTGTGTGGATAGAATTCAAACAAGTGAGAGGAAATAAGAGACTGATTCCATACCAACAAAATGGAATGATTCTTGTATTTTATATCCTGTTTATAAAGCAAGTGAGTAGTGATTGAAGTCTGTTTATTGAAATACAGCTTATTTCTCTCGAATTGACAGTGAATGTACTGTAATGCATATCTGCGTATGTGTGTGTGTATGCGTATGTGTGTGAGTATAGAGTGATGTCTGACTTTCTATGGAAATCATAAAATAATCTCTGTTAATTTCCCCAAAGTTCAAAATTCTGAATTATACCCATAAATGAGTGACCATTTAATGATAACAGCTAAGTTTTAAAGAAGCAAGCTGCTTTGACCAGCGAGGGCATCATGACAGGATTGGTGATGTCTGAAGCCACACATTGTATTGTATTGTATTGTTTGGGGCCGTGGCTCACTACAGCAGACTTTATTTACTTCCTAACCCTTGATAGATAGTTTTGTGATACAGGCTTGTGTTGGGAATGTATGTATTATGATAAGTGCTGTTTGTTATCTTCATGTATTTATTTATTTCCTTCAGAGACAAAGTTTGTATAAGGTAATGTTTGTTTTCACTCGTATTTGTCTGTTTTTTGTTTTTTTTTGTAGGTTAAATAACCAACATAACTCTAAATTACCAGGGTGTACATTTCTCTGTATTTATTTCTGTTGATTTTACACATTTTGGAAGTTTGATATAGAGACAAAAATAGAAAAACTGTTAGGAAAAGGTAAGAGAGAAAGAGTGAGTGAGTGTGTGTTTTGTGTGATCTCAAGTGAGGGTATAAAACTCTTTAAGACAATCAGGCTGAAATTAATGTATGTACAGTACTTCCAGCATATTAATGAATTATATACAATACTAATGATAAGGGTTACAATACATATCTCCCAATACTGTAGGTTCAGTGAATATGAAACCTTCCATGAAAATAGCTTAATAATCCTTTGTAAATATCAAGCAACTTCATGAAAACTTTGATAGAACAAGATTTATACACACACGCACACACACACACACGCACACACACACGCACACACGCACACACGCACACACACACACACACACACACACACACACACACACACACACACACACACACACACACACACACACACACACACACACACACACACACACACACGCACACACACACCATTGTATTTAAACCTACTGAGGATTAATGTCCAATTTGTTCTTAAGTTTCAAGTCATCATGGAGTTACTATACTCGTTTTACGTTAACCTGGCCTAGTAGCCACGCCCCCTTAATAGCTGTATTTTTAATGCTCGTCTCTGATTGGTCAATATCTCCAGGCAACCTCCGTTCACGCTTACCTTTCCCAAACCAAAACATTGCAATTCTCCGAGGTACATTATTTTTGTTTTTTCTTGGTGCCTCACTTATTTCGCTTTATATCTACTTGGTACTTAGGTAACCTGACAGAATAATGATAGAGGATTACTATTATCGTGAAAAAAATATCCATATCATTAAAAAATATACGATTAAATACGAGTTGAAGTGAAGCAAGTAGTTAAAAATGTGTATACAACTTTTTTTATATGCCGATATTTATTTATAAATATTACGCTACCATGATTAAAAATGGTTGGATGATGTAGATAAAATCCTCCTGCATGTCATGGTGGTATAAGATTGTAGATAAGACAGACATTATTGCTGGAAACGTAATTTTAATGTCAAGATGTCAATAACACTCTAATATGCACCCAGTGTTGCCAGGTGCAGGGAAATTTATCTGTTTTAGGGAATTAAGAAGTCCACACAGGTAAATAATATACAGTTCGTTCAAGAGTAAACAGGGAAATTTCTACCAGATGAAATACCTAAAAGACCATCAATGTTCAGGACCAAACAGGGAATAATTGAGGTAGACAGCGAAATTCTGATATAGAAGTGAGGGAAATGTCAAGCAGACATGGCAACACTGACACACGAGCGCGGGAAAACAGTCATACACATTAGAGCGTCATTGACATCTTGACATTAAAATTAGGTTTGCAGCAATAATTTCTGTCTTATCTACAATCTTATACCACCATGACATGCAGGAGGATTTTATCTACATCATCCAACCATTTTTAATCATGGTAGCGTAATATTTATAAATAAATATCGGCATATAAAAAAAGTTGTATACACATTTTTAACTACTTTTTTCACTTCAACTCTTATTTAATCGTATATTTTTTAATGATATGGATATTTTTTTCACGATAATAGTAATCCTCTATCATTATTCTGTCAGGTTACCTAAGTACCAAGTAGATATAAAGCGAAATAAGTGAGGCACCAAGAAAAAACAAAAAAAATGTACCTCGGAGAATTGCAATGTTTTGGTTTGGGAAAGGTAAGCGTGAACGGAGGTTGCCTGGAGATATTGACCAATCAGAGACGAGGTCTATTAAGGAGGCGTGGCTACTAGGCCAGGTTAGCGTAAAACGAGTATAGATATAATATTTGTGTGTTACTGTGATTTGTATGGGGTGTTGCTATACTGTGTCTTGTGAGAAGGAATAAGGTGGAATATCCTGATAATTTTTACTCTGATGAGCTCATAGGACTTTAGTAGATCCTTGAGACAAGATGATTAAATTTAGCACCATCGCTTTATTAAACACTGGCTCAGTAAATCTCTTAGTGTGTATGGTAGTGAATAACACAGGTCTGGGAAAATATTTGGTGGTCTTCAGTGAGTGTAAATTGAAGTGGAGTGACAATTAGTATGTGTGTGTTGCTTTGAAATCAGTGTACATACAAACAAACCAGGCTGTGTACAGTATTCATAAAAGTAACTGAAAACAGATTGACATTCCGTGCAAAATAACAAGAGGTCTATTTACAGTACTTGGAAGGAATATACACAAACTTGATGAATACAAGTCCTGTCCTGTACTACCGTATAATTATACAAGCCATGATTTGCTTCATTATAATTTTGAGACTGCTTAATTGTTGAGTAATGGCAGTATCATATTATCATGTAATATGTACCTTGAAAATGTCATTTATATTGATCTGTAGAGTATGTCCAGGGGCACAGAATATTTGTAATCAGTTGAGGAAGTCTTAAGTCAGTTTCTTAAATGTTTGATAGCTTTCCGGTCATCATAGTGACAGGTTTTATTTCAGTTACTAGACTAAAATGCATTGGGGGGAGATTCTCTTGATGGTAAATTGGAGGAGTAGTGAATCCTCCAAACTATGACACAAAACAACAGATTCCTCATTAGCAACATTGAGGTAATTTGTTTCCCGGCATATGTGGTTTGGACGAATCAGTAACCCTCCTATTTACCAAAAAGAGAATCCCTCCCTTTTAATGTTGTAGACTTGAGGAAAGAAAACCAATGCTAGACCAGGAAGAACCACCACTCAAGTACAAGGGTGAGTGAGTTACAGAGAAATGACAGCAAACACAAAGAAAATAAAAGGAGAGAAGGATCTAAACGGGAAACAGGAATACTGGAGATAATGTAAGGGACAATAACTGTGCCTTCCTTTGTCTACAACTAACCAAGCAACCCACCAACCCACCACCACCACCTTAATCCTCCCAACCCACCTACCCACCAACCCACCTACCCACCAACCTACCACCACCTTAATCCTCCCAACCCACCCACCCACCCACCCACACCTCCCTATCAGCACACCCACCATGACCTCCCTATCAACCCACCAACCACCCACTCATTTTAGCCCCCCACCCTCCCATCTTATCACCCCCCCACCCTCCATGTCAACCCACCCACCCACCCACTTCCACTCACCCTATCACCACCCCACCACCACACCCTCTTAACACACTACTGTACACAATAATCATCATCATATATATAGTTTTTTTTTTTTTTTTTTTCCAGTATCATTTGCAGACCACTATGATTTTTTTTCTCTCTCTCTCTGAGCTTTGTGTTGGTGGATGATGGGCGTTATTCAAGAACGTTCCCGGTAGTGCATACGATGGCGTGGTACCGATACGACGGCTCCGCACACATACAAACAACAACAACAGAGCCATGGTACCGGCACCACTCCATCGTCAACACCATGGAGGTTCTTGCATACGGCTCGGATGTCTCACACGTTTGGGGAATTGCTCAAGTTGCCTTCACGGGATAACGCAGATTTTTTTTTATTACAGTATTTTTAACGCAGATTTTTTTTTATTACAGATTTTTTTTTCTTTTTTTTCTTGTGCTGGAGGCTACCGATTCCTCCAAACTTTGTCCCCCCCAAAAAATAAAAAATAAAGAAAGCATACCAAATGAAATAAGGTAAAGTAACAAATGTGTTTCTTGGTAATTTCTTGGTAATAGTTCGGTGGAGTCTGTTTGCCTTCCTTTGAAGGACTTGACACTAAACTCTAATTTTCTGACGACATCACTGGTGTCCTTAAGGGAGTACTGTACTGTATAATAGACTACAGAACAGTGTTGGTGGTGGTGGTAGTAAATCTGGAGTAACTGATGCCTCCAAACCATTCCAAGCAATAGCATACCACCATTACAGTATATTAATTCATTGGTTTCGTTTTCTGACGTACTCTGGAGGAATCAAGGTGCTCCGATGTACCAAAAGTGTATTAATTACCCCCTTAAAGACCCTGTGATTGTGTAGGAAAATTGGAGGCTTCTGATTCCTCCTGACAATGCCACAAAACAAGCTACTTCCATATAGGGGGTGTTTGGTGTCAATATTTAAAGGACTTGTACATCTCCAGTTTTCTGGCTTCATCACAGAGTTCCTTAAAGGAATCATTGGCCTATGGTTTGTCATTGTCCTGCCTTAATTCCCTCTTGACTACTTCACTTCACTTCACTTCACTTCATCTGCACTAGTTCAAATACAGCACACAGCATTTTTTAGTAGTTAGTATTTTATAATAGTTTTCATAATAATATTGTATAAAATAGAACAATGTCCATTAGCATATACTATAAGGGAAGTGTGTGTTTTAATATAATAGTTGTACTTAAGATAATAATTTATATAGTGTCTAGTATGTACAGTATGTATTGTTGTATTACAGTTTTGATTGTTTTGTAGCTGATGATACAGTTTTTGGTCATACATAACCTGTATCTCGGTGAATGATACAATGGTCTGTATTCAAGAACATCTTCTGTGGTGTGGTGTTGACGATGGCTTGGTGGGACCGGTACAACCAATGACTGTGTTGTTTGTCTGTGGTGTCATAGTGCCAACACCACACCATCGTCAACACTACCAACACCACCGACACCACACCATCATCATCACTACCAACACCAACACCAATGTTCTTGCATACAGCCCAGTGTTTTGAAGGGAACTGTGAGCAAATTGGAGGCTAAAGGTTCCTCCAAATTCTACAACACAATAGATGTTTAATGTTGGTGGTGTTGTGTGGCAAGTTTGTAGGCAGCAAGACAGTAGACCCTCAATATAGAGTGAATAAATACTCGTATCCGACACTACATTATACACTCAGTCACTCATTGAAGACCACCAATGTATGTATGTTTTCCCAGACTTCTGTTATTCATTACCATACCGACTAAGGGATTTTCTGAGCCAGTGATAAACTTAATACCATAATATATTGAGGGCCTACTGTAGTCTCAAACCATGCCATTCTATCACATTGCTCATAATAAAAATAAATATATTGGACTATCCAATTATGTTATTTTTGGATATGCAAGTTTAGCTTTATTGTTGGGGTAAAATGTTGGCGGTGAAATGGAAGTTACTTACTGTCTTCTCCAAACTGTCTCTCAAAACAAACCACAAAGTAATATTGTCAGAACTTTACTGGGATCCAGATTAAGAATAAGTGTTGACTGATACTGTATGTCTTAAGTAGCTAAAATGGATGACAAAATGGAAAATAATTCTAACAAGTCTGGTTATATTCATCATGAAATTCATCATAAACCAGCAACTTTGTATAAGTAAAGCACCACCTGGTGTCTTACATGAAAGGAAAGAGAGAAAGGTGAAATTAAGTCAATACTTTAATAAACATGTTGACTATACAGTACCATGACAAAGCTTAGTGAGATAAGTACTGTACTGTAGCCTCCACTTTACCAATATCATCTTTAATCTTGACCCCTTTAGAATATAACTGATGCTTACTTGGTTATAACAGATGGCTTTTATTACATGAAGAAAGCTCTTCTAATATACACAGGTCCATTCTAATTAAATTATAAGCCTCCTACAATTAGAGTATAATATATTTGGGTCAACAGCAGTTCATTTAAATTATCACATGAAAACTTGTGTTGTTGGAATGTTAAATAATATTAATAATAAGGAAACAATGACCCCTTCACCTGACACAATATCATCAGCTTTGAAACATCAAACTGTAGAGGACATCAGTAACATATTATAGTACATTGCCAAATGTGAGATGTCCATCACTTGAGATGTCCAAGTATGTACTGTTGTACTCAGGAATTCACGATACAGCCCAGGTGTAAGATGCTTATCCCTCTCCAGTAAACAGTGACTATTGTCCAGTACTGTACTTGCCTATCATTACCATCCCACATCATAGTTTCTGCCCCTCATATATCTTATTGGTTTGCAGAGAAATTTCATTCTGCACAGAGCTGAGTAGTGTGAGCATTATTACACCTAGACTGTACCTCTAATTCCTTTGTCCAACTGTACTCTGGTTGTTTTTTGAGGATTGAGCTTCGTCCCACGTGTGCCACAACATGGACACTTATTGTAGTGAAGAATCAAGTTTTTTGGAATGGTTTGGATAAAAATGTAGCCTCCAGTTGCCATGTTTGCCCCGACTAGCTTAGCACAAGTGACTGTATTTTGTAGCTGCTGTGTTGCCTCAGGTGGCCCCACATTGTGATACTTTTTTATTGTCTGTAGTCCAGTTTTTATCATGGGTAGATAAGGTGTTGAAGAGTTGAAGGCATTTCATTTCACCCAGACAGTATCAAACAACAACAACCACAGTAAGGAAGTTGTTTAATTATTATTATACTATTTGCAAGAAATGGTTTGCCTTCAACTCACAAACACAAGACCTCACTCCCATGATAGGTCGGCATATAGTAAGGTCATAGACAAGAACATTGATGGTGGTGTTGGTGATGGTATTGTGGTCACGGAACGATGAATGTTCTTGCATACTGTACTGCACGATGGTGTGGTACCGGTACGACGACTCCATAGACGAACATCGGAGCCATCCATCGTACAGGCACCACACCGTCGTCAACGCCACGGATGTTGTTCTTGCATACGACTCAATGACCGATGCCCGTCCCGCCCTCTCATATGTTTGTTGTATGTGATTTTGTAATTACTATCTTTTTTTTATCTTAGAGAGTCGTGATAAGAGGTTAAAATTCAGATGTTGTCAGGGAAATGGAGGATACAGATTTCCCCAAACTTTACAACGAAACAGCTCATCTACACTGACATATTATTATTGTAGTGTTTGTTTTTTTGCATAGTATGGATAAATCAATAGCCTCCAAAGTAAGCCATAAAACAGACCACCTACTGTATATTGTACTGAGGTAATATATTTCTTGTAGTCCTCCAAAGTAAGCATAAAACATACCACTTTACATTCTACTGAAGTAATATATATTTTTTGGCACAGTTTGGAGGAACCTGTAACCTCCGAGAAATTTGCCTGAAACATCACACTAACCCCTTAATGAAAAGACGATATTAGAATTATTTGCTAGTCATAATTATACTGTACACTCGCCAACGGAAGCACCGTCGCCTCATCTAGTGTTACTTCCTTATGGGGAGATTCTCTATTTTGCTGGGGATTGGAGGGCTTCTGATTCCTCCAGTTAAATTATGCCAGGAAACAGACGACCTTAAGGGAGTCATATACTTTTGGTACATTGGAGGGCTACTGATTCCTCCTTATAATGTTATGAAACAGGGCCAGATGAACAAAAAATATTGGTGTCCTATTGCTTGGAATAGTTTGGAGGAATCAGTTGTTCCATATGTGCCAACACTACTACTGTACACCCCTTACTGTTACTAATCAGGGATCTGTTAAATAAAGTTTGTGGCATGCAGTAGTTTGGAGGAATCACAGACCTTCCAATTCACCGATAAAAGATAATACTAATAAAGATGAGGTGACAGCACTTTTGTTGGCAGCTTGTACAGTACTTGTCATTGGGAGGTATGCAAGAACGTTTGTGGTGGCGATGGCGTGGTACAACAGTTCCATAGATAAACAACACAGTCATCGTACCGGTACAACACCGTCGTCAACACCGCAAATGTTCTTGCATACAGCCCATTAGTTTATAAGCTGAGCTGTATTTTTTACTAGTCTAGACTGCAAAATGGAGTGTTACAGAGCGTTAAGTCATTTATTGTTCTTCTGCCCTTTCCCCTCTTTTCCCTTCCCCACCTTCAGGCCTCACCAGACATGCCCTCCCTGGGGATGATTATTATTATTAAGGATAGAACCTTTTTTCTTTAAATTGTAGAGGGCTGCTGGGTTTGTGGTACAGTACAGTAGTCACATTGGATTATAAGACACACAAGTGTATAGAGTTTTGGTGAGTAATGAATGAAACATGTTGTATTATGATGGCATTGACTGTAGGTCTGAACTACATTTAGGTCTGAACACATTTTGAAGTGAACTGGATATTATTCTCATCTCTCATTCTATCTATCTACTCTTTCACTTCTCCTTCCTTCCTTCCATTCTTCCTTCCTCATCCTACTTGCTCTTTCATTTCTTCTTCCTTCCTTCCTCATTCTACCTACAGTACTCTTTCACTTTTCCTTCCTTCCTTCCTACTCTTTCATTACTCCTTCCATCCTTCCTCCCTCATCCTTCCTACTCTTTTGTGTCTCCTCTCCTTCCTTCCTTCCTCATCCTCCCTACTCTTTCATTACTCCTTCCTCATCCTCCTTACTCTTTCACTTCTTCCTTCCTTTCTTCTTCATTCTCTTCACTTCTTCCTTCCTCATCCTCCCTACTCTTTCACTTCTTCCTTCCTTTCTTCCTCATCCTCTTCACTTCTTCCTTCCTCATCCTACCTACTCTTTCATTACTCCTTCCTTCCTTCCTACTCTTTCGTGTCTCATCTCCTTTCTTCCAACAACAACATCCTATGCTACCAGGGTTGATGGCTGATACAGTAACTCTATATGGTGTTTGTGAAGTCCTTACAGTAGCCCCTTGATATAAGATGATTAAATATAGCACTTTCCCTTTAAACAACAGGCTCAGTACATCACTCAATTAGTCAGTATGGTCTTGAATAACAAACAAAAGCCTGGGAAAACATTTGGTTGGTTTTCGATGAGTGACTGAGTGTACCTGTATGATGAAGTGAATATGTGGATACAGGTATTTATTCATTGTATATCAAGGGTCTACAATACACCAGTCATCTTTTCTTAACCTTGTGATTGGTGGTGAACTGATGCTGTTGTTCAATTTTAAAGGGAGATGCTTTTGTTGGTGAATTGGAAGGTCTGTGATTCCTCCAAACTATGCCACAAAACAGATCTCCTATTAGTACCATGGTAGGTGTCTGTTGTTGTTGTAGTTCCTCAGACTGTCTGGCCGAGCAGTCCCGAGTCTGGTTGACCGAAGCCGCACAGATGCTTGGATCCCCTAAATGGAAATCAGGGTGATAGTGAGATATGTTTCTTCGAAGGCATCAGACGAGGGGACTGGTGGTTCATGGATATGTACCCCCGAGCCAACATTCCCACCGTCTGTAGTCTTCCTTATTGTGCCACCCAATCGGGCGATCTCGTCAGCTACCCAGAAGGAATGAGAAATAGTAAGAGGACAGACAGAACAGGCCAGGGTGTGGTAGAGGATGCCAAATTCCTCAATTCTGGATATAACCAGCCCTCACCAGTGTGAAGGAGTGATAGAGAGGTGGGACAGCAAGTACGAAGGAAAGAAAAGGAACGGAGGGATAGTTGAAGAACTGAAAAGGATTAGCTGGGGCCGAAGGGACGCCAAAACCGTTGAAGTATTGCCCATGTCACCACAGGTAATACTTCCCTTAAGGGGGCAATACAGTTGTTGTTACTATTTCATTATTTTATACATAGAATGCTATAACTTGCTTTACTGTATGCAATATTACTTTCTTGTTCATGGAGAGTAGCAACTGCATGGGGAAGATGGCGAGAAATAGCCAGTTTACTGCTGAACCGCAGCATAGGATGAGGACCAGAGAAAGGACATATGAAGCCTGTGTGAGATCTGCTCTTATGTATGGAACAGAAACATGGGCATTGACAAACAGACTGATGGAGGTTATACGCAGCTGTGACCGTAGAATGCTGAGATACATGGCAGGAATAAGGTGGCAAGATGGGAGGTCTAGCAGTGAAGTGGCAGAGATGTGTGTGTGGGGTTGAAGACCTTTCTGTTAGGTTGAGGCAGAGAAGACTGAGATGGTTTGGACATGTGAGAAGAGCGGAGGGGGGGGTGTTGAGTGAGGTGGAGGAGGTGAGAGTCGAGGGCCGGCGACCGGTGGGAAGGCCCAAGAAAAAGTGAAGAACGTGTGTAATGGAGGATATGAATTTAATGGCAATAGAAGAACATATGGTACAAGATAGACAGATGTGGAGAACAGTCATCACCCGTCCAACCCCATCCTAAATGGGAAAATACGGACGTTAAACGAAAATAATGATGATGATGGAGCAAGTGACTCATGTAAGGGGAATAGTTTTTGTGTGCAACTGGAAAGTTCTTCATTTGCTATTTTAGCACTCTCACTTTTCCTGGTGTGTTGACTTTCTCTTTCTCAATTCCTCTTTTCTTTGTTGGTGTCTCCACTTTGAAGAATCCGGCATAAAAAACTACCTTTTCAGTATTACTGGGTGGGCCGTTTTCTTTCTCGATATCATTGGCATTACTGTAGTCTCCTTAATGTTTGCATTCTCAACCTTGTTATATAACTTGCTTTCTGAAAACTTCAATCCCTCTTTTAACTTTGCCTCCTTTTCCTGCTTGAGTTTCTGTTGTGCTGTTTGGGTGTGAGCATGGAGACCACTGCTAGCTTTGAGTTTCTTTGGGTATGGTTGTTTAGGAATGATCTCCTTGGCAACTTTAGCTTGTACTGGGACACTTTTCCTCTCTTCCGCCACATCATCTTTTTCCAAGCAATCCAAATGCTGAAACTTCCTCAACCTGGACATAGATAATATCCAAAAAACCTTGCAGATCTTGTGGGGTAATCTCCTCTCCTCGCTCAAGTCGGCAATCTTCTATGAGGCCACAAAACTGGACAAATCATTTTCATAAGTTCGCCTTGACCGATGGCCACATTGATGTCTGTTTTCTGGTATAGTTTGGAGGAATCAGTAGTTTTCCAATTTACCAAAAAAGAATTTCCCCGTATGGATAAGCTGTCTGACACTTGGAGTTGGATGCATCTCCCAAACTGTACCAAGAAACACACCCTGTGTTTTTTCTGGACCCAGTTTGGAGAACTCTGTAGTTTAAAGTGTGTTTGTCTTGGTTAGGTTGTTGAGGAAAGAACCACAGTAGTATGGTATTGTCATTCATATTTGGTTGATTTGAAAAATATTGTTCTGTGTGAGAAATGAAGATGTATATACAGTATTTTTGTTTAATGGAGAAAGAAAGACATTACTATAAAGTAGTATGATTGATATGTGCATGAGTGATGTTTAATTGTGAGTTGCACATATGTAACAAGTTATGCCATGAAGAGAGAGAGAGATAATTATAGAGTGGTATTATTAAACTACTTCTTTGAAGAAAATTCTCTTCATCACTCAGTTCCTATTCTCTCAATATTTGCAAATATTTGAAGAAGTTTAATAATACAACCCCTAGTATTAATTGATAATGGTGTCTCCATGTACAACACAGTGAGAATGTCATGCTGTAGACCCTCGATATAACAGGATTAAATTTAACACATACAAGTAATTATATCCTTTTAACACAGGCACTGCAAATTACAGTACTTACTTTATGTGAAGAACAGAAGCCTGGAAAAATACACACACACACTTTCCTTTTACACAGGCCTAGTAAATTATTAAATTTTAGTGTGTATGGTAATGAATAACAAAAGCCTGGGAAAACATTTGGTGGTCTACAATGAGAGACTGAGTGTACTGTATAATGAAGTAATGTTTATATACAAGTATTTATTCACTGTATATCGACGGTCTACAGTACTAAAACTTAACTACATAGAAATAACCCAACCATGAATCAACTGGAACTAAATTTACTTATTAGCTTTTACCTTGGATAAAAATCTAACTAACTGACTGTCATTTCCTTTATGGGACAAGAAGATGTTGTTGTTGACAAATTGGTGGTTACTCAATTCCTAGAGAGCAATGCCGAATAACTGACCAGCCACCGGGAAATAAATACAGTAGTCTCGTTTATTGACACACTGAATTTTGTAGCCCCAATTTACCAAGAAAGCATTTTGCCCCTCGACCAATTATGCCATATGTCCTTGGTATACTTAATGAACTCTGTGATGTAGACAGAAAATTGGAGGTAAATGAGTCCTTCAAATATTACCTAGTGGAAGTACAGTACTGTATATGAAATTCATGTAGAGTATATTGAGGGTTCCCTGTACAGTATCTTCTTCCTCTCTTCCTGTTTGGTTGTATGTACTGTACAGACACAATCAAATAACCACTAACACTTTCCTTCCATCGTGCAAATAAATCAGTACCATTTCAAAATATAATCATACAACAACACTTTATCTCAACTCAACCCCCTCAATTATTATTATTTTGAGGTGCTGTAAATATCATACATGTGTTGTTCTTTATTTCCAAGATATTTACAATGATGGCAGAAAAGTGTTGGTGAATATATGATATGTGGCTGTACATTGCGCTTTTCCTAATCTATTATCTATACTCATTTATTTAAATAGTTACATTATGCTCCCCTCAAACTTCAAGATTTTTGTCGTAAAATTATATAAAATCTTTGTCTGTCATTTTCTCTCTCTATAAATTGCAAGGATAGAATTAACTGATAATCCTTAATTAACTCTATAACTCCATGAAGGATATTAATACTAAGGCAATACAGTAGTTGTCCAAAAAATAAATAATGCATGTTTTGATAATATTATTGTTACTTGAAATACTTTAGCTGATGTGAGTAAGTTGTTATTAATGTTTTCATAGTTAATTAAGGACCCTGTGATCGTGTATGAAAATTGGAGGCTTCTGATTCCTCCTGACCATGCCACGAAACAAACAAGCTCCTTCCATACAGGTGTGTGTGTGTGTTTCATGGCAATATTTGAAGGACTAGTTTACCTTCAATTTTCTGACTACATCACACACAGGGTTCTTTAAATGAATAGTACAGTGTTGTTCAATCAGGAGTGACTGATTCCTCCAAACTATTCCTAGCAACAGACCACCATTAATTGTTTTTAATTTGGTTCTGTTTCCTGGCATACTTTGGAGGAATCAAGGACCTCCAATGTACAGCCACAATCAAATAACCACCAACACTTTTCTTCCTTCCATGGTGCAAAATAATCAGTATCATATCAAAATATAATCTTACAACAACACCTTACGTCAACTCAACCCCCTCAATTATTATTATTATTATGAGGTGCTGCAAAATCAAACACATGTTGTTCTTTATTACCAAGATAATTACTACGATGGAAGGAAAGTGTTAGTGGATATTTGATTGTAGCTGTACCATAAGGTGTACTGTACATTCTCCTTAGCATTAATCACGGTAGCAGCTGAGTACATTAATGACCAATGTAATGTAATATAATGTACAGGTCAGTCTTATCTTGGGTCAGGTCAGGTCCCATATTTATAGGTCTTTTCAATTTATGTTAGATCAGGTCAGGTTATTTACTTTGAGGTCACTTCGTAAAATGTTGGGTCAGGTCATTTACTCACAGGTCATCTTCATCTCAAGTTAGGTCAGGTCATTTCATTGTATTAGAGCAGGCCATAAATTAGATAGATAGATAGACAGACACATAGATAGATTGGTAGGTAGATAGATAGACACAGACATACAGGTAGATAGTCAGACATACACATAGATAGATAAATTGATAGGTAGATAGATAGACAGACACCACCACCTCCCCTATTAGCATCAGTGAAGGCATCTCTGTTTCATGGCATACATTTGGAGGAATCTGTAGCCTTTCAATTCACCAAAATAAATTTATCCTTATCAAGCAACCTGACCCAACCCAAGATAAGAGGACCTGAGAGTATATTACGACTGACTTCGAAAAAATTAACTCCTGCTGGAAACGTGAATTCATTTTTTTTTTTTTTTTTTTTTTTTTTTTTTTTTTTTTTTTTTTCATTTACTAGTCACTTATCAGATTTTCACATCTCGGTCCACTAAGTGTTGTTTGGTGTGAGTTAGTTAGTTTGCAGATCAATTTTTTAAAGTAAGGAAGTAAGGGGAGATTATTTTGTTGGTAAATAGTAGGGATACTTGAGTACTCCAACTATACCACAAAACAGACAACAGTGACTGCAAATGTGTGTGTGTTTTGGGGCATAGTTTCGAGGTCTGTCTATCTATCTATCTATTCATTTATCTATGTTTCAAATGTGTGTGTTTGTTTGGTGGTATAGTTTGGAGATCTGTCTATCTATCTACATAAATACCTACCTATTTATCTATGTTTCAAACAGTGGCTACCAATGTGTGTGTTTGTTTGGTGGTACAGTATAGTATAGAGCAGTGGTTCTCAAACTGGGTGGTGCCACAGACAGTGCCTAAGAGTGCCACAAAATTGTCATGAATTTTGTCTTGGCTAGATGGTCTCAAGGTACATTTGTAAAACAGTGTTTGTAGTAGTCTGCCTATAATTAATTGTCAGTGTAGGAAGGAACTCGCTCTAATATTTTTCTAAAATATAGGAAGATATTTCCTTTTGCACACTTGTAATAATAACAATTAATTATAAATTATTATTAAAGTAATTTAAACAGGTACAATTTATATATCAAAATTTAATTCATGTGAGGAGGGGTGATGGTGAAGGAGGAATGCCACAGAAAGGATTACACTATATAAATTCTAGGTGCCATCACTGAAACAGATTGAGAACCATTGGTATTGGAATAGAGTAATGAACACAGACCTTCCAATTCACCAACAAGATAATCTCCCCTTAATGAAGTAGTGTAATGTACAGTATAGCTCATGTTAATTAAGACAGTTTATTATTAGGCCCTATGACGAGAATATCTGTGTAGGTGGTAGTGGTGGTGTTGTGGTAGCAGTACTATGGCTCTGTAGTGTGTCTATAGAGTCATCACACCAGCACCACAACATCATCATCATCATCATCGTCAACACTATGGATGTTCTTGCATACGAGGTGATTTAACGTCAGCTTTAAACTCCATAACAAGTCCTATAATTACATCTTTCATACAATGGCTGTAAAATTCAAGGAAGATTATGTGTCTGTCTGTATGTATGTATGCATGTCCTTTATATTATGTGTCTGTTTGTATGTCACTGTTGTATGTACAGTATGTATGTACTGTATTTATATTGTGTCTGTGTGTGTGTTGGTGTGAATGTAGATGATGTAGTGTGTATAATGTTTTGTTAGTGCCAGTGTGAATGTAGTGTGTATAGTAGCATGTTAGTGGTGGTAATGTTATGTTAATATGAAGTTATAGTGTGGATATTAGTATGTTAGTGTGAGTATGAAAATATAGTGTGTGTAATAGAGTGTTAGTGTGTGAGTAGTAAAATGTTTTTGTGTATGTGTGTGAAGATATAGTATGGATATTAGCATGTTTGTGTGAAGATATAGTGTGGATATTAGCATGTTTGTGTGTGTGTATGAATGTAGATGCAGTGTGTATGAATGTTATATCAATAAGTATAATAATTATTATACCAGTAGAATAATGTCACTTCCAGTATATTATTGTTCAGTAAAGATTTCTAATAGTTCTGAAATAATTATATGAAAAGAAAAATACTTAATGACTAAACAAACTGACAGAATATATGCTGGAAGTAACATCACGAGAGAAAGAAATTTTAAACTAGAGGTTGTAAAATATTAGTACCGGTACAGTATTATTATTATTATTATTTGTTTTTTGTTTGTTTTTTTCATTCAGGGTGACAAATAAGTTTATTTATTAGATAGTATGGAGGAATTAATAGCCTTCCAATTAATTCACCAACAAGATAATCTCCCCTTAATTTCAACATAATAATCTATGAGAAGTAATTGGCTTTAAATGAAAGTACAGTACCACACAAAACAACCAACATTTACATCATTATTTTATATTATTGTGATGTATGATATGTGGATATACAATTAATACTTAAGGGGATTATTTTCTTGTTGGTAAATTAGAGTTACTGTTTTTGATTCCTCCAAACTATGCCAGAAAACATACCACCTTACTGTTACAAATAGAAGTGTCTGTTTCCTAGCATAGTTTGGTGGAATCATTAGCCCTCCACTTTACCAACAAGAAACTCAACCCTTAACAAAGACCGATACATATACAATAATAATAATAATAATAATATCCTTTACATCATGTATTCTCATCTTATTATCTCATTAAGTCCTGTTTTGTAGTCAGAAAATTGGAGGTAAATGAGTCCTTCAACCATTGCCACGAAACACCACCTTTATGGAAGGGAGTTTGTTTTGTGGCATAGTCAGGAGGAATCAGCAGAAGCCTCCAATTCTCATACACAATCATAGGGTCCTTAAATTATACATACTGTACTGTATTCTACCCCTGGAAAATTTCTCTCTCTCTACTGGTCATTCGTCTTCCATACAATGTCTTAGGTGTTATAATAATACAGTCTGTCTTTTAGTCTCGTATTTACTCCGTGGTACGTGTAATCTATTTCTACCCATTAATATTGTATTGTATTTTGCTGCATTTCCTTTTGAGTGAGAAAAAAATAAATATTGAGCCCCAGTTTTTTGTGTTGTGGTAAATGTCTGATATGAGATTTACTTTGACATAAATGAACTGGAGTCGTTATTTCATAGGTATGTATTGTAATGCATTTATTCAAAGTGTTCATTCCTACAGTATTATTAAAGCACGTTATGCCAATTTGTTATTCCCCCTTCCCTCCCTAATTAATTCCTCTACTTTTGGGGCTGTGTGTGTGTGTGTGAGGCATATGCTGTGTTGTGCCTGGTTTAGGTAAATATTCTATAATAATGATCAGCTTCATTTTGCAGTCTAGACAATTTTCTCCTCTGTGGTTGTCAAAATAAATGCATCTGGCTTCACCGAGGGCCATTTTTATCCATTTAACTAAGGGGATTTTCTCTTGTTGGTGAATTGGAGTACTACTGATTCCTCCCAACTATGCCACAAAACAGATCCCTTATTAGTAATTAGTAACATAGTTTCGTGGCATAGTTTGGAGGAATCAAGAGACCTTCTTTCTAATTCCACCAACAAGAGAATCTCCCCTTAATTAAGGTCTCGTCAATATTACTACAGTATTTAATAATTAACTCTTTACCATAGGGGTTTGTTGGTCTTTTAAACTTATTGTAACTTGAGTACTGTACTGTACTGTAGCTCTGATGCATGTTAAGAAAGTGGTGGTGGTGATGTTTTTACTTAGGGATATAACATGTTGGCAAATTGGACAGTGCTAACTCATCCAATTTGTTACATATTCTGTACTGAAGGCAGTTTATTATTATTATCTTTTTCAGAGTTTGAGGACATATCTAGTAGCCTTCATATTTTAACACAGAAAACAGACCACACATACTTGTTTTTGAGGAAATCAATTTCTTGGAAGAATCAGTAGCTTCCAATTTCACCAACATGTTATCTCCTAAAATTGCAGTTTTTAGCTTTAACAATATGCCCATGACTGACTGACCGACCGACTGACTGTTGTAGCAGGTGTTACAGTCCAGGTTTTACATCGAGCCAATGGTAGAATTATTACAGTAATGTGTTATGGTAAATTATACTCAATAATGAATTCTACGGATATTGAAACTTCCCCCCTGTCAATTATAGGGTTGGTATGCAAGAACATGTGTGGTGTTGTGTTGACGATCGTATCAATACTATGCCCATGTCAAATCCACAAACGTTGTTGCATTCAGCCCATAGCATTATAATTGTTGAACTGAGCACTACAGTAAATATTTCCATGTATGTACTGTAATGTTTTGTAAAATTAGAAATGGTTTGATGTGTGTGATGTTGTATATTATGGTCTGTGTTGGCATTATAATTTAGTGGTGAGGGGAAGATGTAGGTCTTATTATTTTTTTTGAAAAGCAATTGTAATTCATGTCATAAAAATTGTGGTAACCAGAACCAAACAACAAAACACTTGAATAGGTAAGTACTGATACAATGATGACAAAATTCAAGTGCATTAACAGTTTGTAATAAAAAGCACAAGCAAACTGTATCATGATTCAAGTGACTGAAATTTTGTAATGTAAACATTCTTCTCAGATGACAAGACTTCATTATTGGGATAATTTACAGACTTGTGTATATTCCTGGGGCAGGAGGGGGTAGCCGATCACTTGTGATAAATGTGATAACTTAAAAAATGGTAATGAGAACTTTTCTAGTCTTTACTCAATTATAAATATGTACTGTACTTTCTAGTCAATTTAAATACCTTGAGGCTATAACATACATTAGTGAGCAAATACTGTCAGTCACCTCTTGTTCCCCATCCTGTCTTTATCAAGGTACAGTACATACAATACTTATTAGTCTACATACCATCTATAATAATAGTCAAACACTATTACTGTATATCTGTCACAAATCAATGGTCATACTTGATGAGAGGTATTTCATATTTGTGAGACACTTGGGGCTGTATGCAAGAACATTGATAGTGTCGGAAATGGTGTGGTACAGATACGATGACTCCATAGACACACTACAGAGCCATCGTACCAGTACCATGCCATCGTCAACACCACCACTATCCTTACATATGATCCTGTGTAGTGACAAGACAGTGTTAATATGAACTACTTTCATCAGGTGGTTTGGGTCAGGAAGGTTGGCTTGAAGACTAATTATGTGTGTGTGTGCGTGTGCACCTTGAAATATTTTCCTCACGTTGTTGTTGTTGTTAATGTTGTTGTTGGAGGTACTGTAGTATGTAGCATGTTAACTTGTGATAGTAATGATAGTGGGGTTGTTGTTGATGATTGGTGGTGAAGAGTAAGAATCTTGGTACTGTATCAGATTGCATTTTTATCCCTCTTGTATCATGTTAACTCACTTGTGCACCAGAAGAACTCTTGTACTGTACCTGTATGGTAGGCACAAATTATCAACCACAAATTTCCTAGGATTCACACTAAGTCTAAAGGACAGACTAATACTGTACTGTAAAACATTATAAATGTTGAAGTTGTTTAAGTGAAAATGAAGCACCAGATTTTTCATATACTGTTACAGTAGACACTCAATATAATAAACCAATTTGGGGGAGAAAATGGTGGTTATATCCGAAGGTTGGTTATAAAAGACGGTCAAAATTCTGTTTCCTGTAGCGAATAGAGATCAATATCAGTATGTACGGGAGTTGTTCAGTCACTAGTCCAAAGAACCAACTGTACAGAAGAATGTACTGTACTGTAATCACTGCTTAGTCACTGCACTGCTGACTTACCATTAAACACTTAACAATAACTGTACAATCACCTCTGTACTTTACACACAGCTTCACCGTACTTAACAGCAACAGACACATTCGGTCTGCTCTTTATATTTATTGTTCAGAACATACTGAATAAAGTTTGTTATATCTGTAGCTTGTTTGGTCAAAACAAACAGATCATTATATCTGAAATTTGTTATAGAGGTTCATTATATTGAAGGTTTACTGTATAACTCCAACCAGTGATTAAAACCTATATACCTGTACTGTACAGTACTATACTTGTAAAACACTTTACTAGCAATAAATATGGAAGCACCAAAAAGAACTGAACAATGAAACACAGCAGTTGTGAAGTGATCATGCATGAGGGATATTAAGATTGGTAAAAGCAAGAGTGAAAGGCCATGAAGAGTATTGACAGTAGAAAATAAAAACAAGATAGAGTGAGAAAGTTGTGTTTATTGTGTGAAAATGTTTGATAATAGAAACTGTAATTTGTGAAATGTAAAAATGTTACTTCACTGTACTTAGAAACAAGACTTAGTTAAAAAGAATATCATTATGTGGTTTATTGTGAAACCATTGATAGTTAAAACATAATTATGATGTAAGGAGAGAATATAAATGTTCAGATCATGGTGTAACAATTACAACCAACAGCAACAACATTTACTCAAAGAAAAATTCATTTATTTTTTATTGTTATTCAAATGTTTACTGGTAGAAGCAAGTTGGTGTAAGAGAAAAGACAGCATAAATATGTCAGGAAAAATATGATATGAGAATACTGTACTGTACTATAATTATTACTATCAGACCTCTCAAATCTT
This sequence comes from Petrolisthes manimaculis, assembly GCA_034508575.1. Lineage (NCBI taxonomy): Eukaryota > Metazoa > Arthropoda > Malacostraca > Decapoda > Porcellanidae > Petrolisthes > Petrolisthes manimaculis. Next base: position 180,955 of record JAWZYT010003733.1, on the reverse strand, counting down.
GCAACATAAAGCTCAATCATTTCTTGCTATTCATTTGTGTACTTTTAATATAGTGGTTAGGGTCACCCCTTATTTAAATATATTATTATTGTTACTAAAATTTATACATCTGATAAACTAAATTCCATAAAACTGTACAATCTTTAAAAAAATAAATGCCACACAGCTGAAAACTATTGATTTAAGATATGAAACATGAACATTGCTATGAAAAAAATAATTCTATATACTGTACTGTACTGCGGGCCTTTCTGTATAAAGGAAAACATAAATGACACATTGGAAGGTCCTGATTCCTGCAAGTTGTCCCACAAAGCAGACAAACCCAAGAGTACAGTACTGTATAATGAAGTACAGTACCTTGTTTTTTTTTGGTATAGTGACAAAAGCAGTATTTTTTTTTAATTATTATTGTGTGACAGATTGAGTACTGTAGCTTCCACTATGTCAACACAGTCTGACTCCCTTAACTCTTATTTCATTCCCTCTGGGTTGGAATACACGATTTATAAACTGCAATCTTACCCTGTAATCAACCTTAAATTGAACAGTACTGTAGGTATAAATTACTGTAAGTTTACTTTAGTTTGGACGACTCTGAGTGTAATTACGCAGCAAAAAGGTTAAGGAAGGAGAGGTGCTGTAGGCAAACTGAAGGTTACTGATTCCTTCAATTTAAGGGAGATAATGATTCCTTCAAACTATTCCAGCAACAGTCCACCATTATTTTTGTTAATCTGGTCCTGTTTCCCAGAATACTATGGAGGAATGAAGGTGCTCAAATGTACCAAAAGTATACTCTCCCCTTAAGCCATAATTATCAGAAAGGGTTGTGGTTTGCTGTGTGGGAAAGTTTAGAGGAGTTAAGTACACTTGCCTCTAATTTGCCAACCAAATCATCATTCCTTCAGTTAAGGGAAGATTCTTTTGTTGGTGACATTGAAGGATTCTGATTCCTCCAAATTATGCCACAAAACAGATCCCCTATTAGTACCTTTAAGGGCGGACTTCTGTTTACTGGTATTGTTGGGAGGAATCAGTAGCCTTCAATTTTACCAACAAGGGCATTTCCCCTTAAGTAAATGAAGCAAAGTGAATAATCATGGGTAATATATATATATATTTTTGACAAATTATAATACATATACAGTACAGTACTGCATTACTTTGACCAATTACATGTTTGTACTGTAATGTAATTATGAGGATATACTGTATACATAATACAATAGTACTGTATACATTTGGTACATTAGAGCATCTTAAGTCCTCCAAAGTACAGTACAGTACTGTATGTCAAGAAACAGAACCAGATTAACAAAATTAATGGAGATCTGTTGCCTGGAATAGTTTGGTGGAATCACTCTGCTCCATTTTCCAACACTGTAATACCCTCTGAAAATGAGTAATTTTTTTTTTTTTTGAGCTGTTGTAGACAGTGAGAGGTGATGTCATGCCTTAATATTCTTGTTTTAATGAAAATTGCTGATAGAGAAAGTGAATACAAGATAATGTAAAGACAGATAAGACAGTGAAAGAGAGGAAGATAATAATTATAATATGAACAATGTAATAACTCGCTTAAGTTAAAAAAAAAAAAAAAACAAGAAAACAAATTGTCCACCAAAAAAAGAAAAAATGAATACAAGGAAGATGCAGCAATACCTTATCTTCCCTTCTTTTAAAAATAATATATAATAATATTAATAATAACAATAAAGTGTATGTACTAACTATACTCTGTTCAAAATTTGTGTTCCACTGGCCTCTATCTATTTATTTCTATCTATCTATCTGTATTTCTATCTACAGTATATATCTATCTATTTCTATCTATCTAACCATAAGAGGCCAGTGGAACACAAATTTTGAACAGAGTATATTAAGGGGGTGCGGGAATAAGGGGACAGGCTTGGGTGGGGGGGTGTTGGAGAAGGGGGACAGGCTTAGGGGGGAGGGGGGAGGTTACGTGGGTGCAGGAATAGGGGGGGACAGGCTTTCTACACATACCAAGCCTGTCCCCCTTAACTTGCACAGAAGAAGCAAGCACAAAAGTGATCATTTTTCTCAAACATTGGCAACATTGACCATTACTGTATATATAAATAAATAAAATAAATAAATAAATGGGTTTAAGCTTCTATCTTCTGACTCTCTCCAATCCTACACTTTAATTAAGGGGGTGCAGGAATAGGGGGACAGGCTTGGGGGGGGTTAGGGGGGGCGCAGGAAAAGGAACAGAGGGAAGCTGTCAAACTCTTACGGTGAGTTACCCCTATATGGATGATTAATATTTGACCGTGACGGTACATTAGTCCCAAGAAATATATTTTATTCCAAATATTAAACCGTCCTATTCTGCCAACCTTCAAGACAATAACAATGACATTACTACACTGTACTGCCTTCACCAAACACCTACTACAGTACCACAGAGCTGAGTAAATATGGTGTGAATTGGGTATGATCAGGTTAATATATCTTATGGCCACGGAATACTCAGCCAAAATCACTGCCTTCACCAAACCAGTGGCGTCACGAGGGTTGTTGGCGCCCGGGGACAAAGATTGTTATGGCATCCCAATAGGGCGTGTGATGGTGGGTGGTTGGCAAGCGAAGCGAGCCTAATCAGCGGGAAGGTTTCTATGAGTACTCATAGAAGCAATTTAAAGCCACTTGGAAATGAATTTTTAAAATCTTTACTCCTTAAAAATGAATTATTCAACTAATTTATTTACGTGAATACAGTACTAATGAAGATGCCTACCCATTTCTAAACCCAAAGTAAATTTTCATAATTAATATAAATAAAAAATAAATTAAAATATGGCTTGAGTGCACTAATCTTTTCAGGAAATGTTTAACTTCATTATTTCAGATTCACTTTGGTGTAAACAAAGCAATTTAATTTCCCCAACTTTAAATTGGCAATTGGCGCCCCCCTAAATGCTACGCCCAGAGACATATGTCCCCCCCAGCCCCCCCCCCCCCCCTAGCAATGCCACTGCACCAAACACCTACTACCACAGAGCTGAGTATATCTGGTGTGAATATGGTATGATCAGGTTAATATATCTTATGGTCATGGAACACTCGGCCAAAATCACTGCCGAGCTCAGACAAATTGTTATGTCTATCTATATCTATAGCCCAGACGCCTCATTCCTCCGGGAACTCCTACCAAGGGGGTGGCCACGGCAGAAGTGTTTCCAGTTCTCCCAGTTCCAGCACTCCATCCTCACTTGCTCCATTCCCCTATCCCCATCACACTTTTCTCTCTCACATAGTCCACACTCTTCCACTCTGTTATGCCATCTAACCGGTGGTCTGCCTCTCACACCAGGTGCCACAACTTCACTATCTTGACATGAGGCAACCAAACACTTGCTGCAGCCTCCACAAACCCACAACATTCACTGCACTACATGGCACAACACCCATACAGTAGTTAATAAAAACTTGAGATGCATGTACTGTACTGTACACTTAAATAAAAGACAGACATCAAATAAGCAAAAAAAAAAAAATTATAAAATAAAATAATAAGTGTTTGTACTTACCATCAGTGTAGTGTAGTGTAGAAGGTGTGTTAGAAGCTTGTTCCTGTGTTCCTTATAAAGCTGAAGTGATGAAGTTAAGGGGGTACAGGAGTAGGGGACAGGCTTGGGGGGAGGGTTTGGGGGGTGCAGGAGTAGGGGACAGGCTTGGGGGAGGGTTTGGGGAGTGCAGGAGTAGGGGACAGGCTTAGGGGAGGGTTGGTGGTGTGGGAATTGGGGGACAGGCTTGGGGGGGGTTGGGGTGTGTGGGAATAGGGGGACAGGCTTGGGGGGGTGCGGGAATAGGGGGACAGGCTTGGGGGGTGCAGTCATAGGGGTACAAAGCCTGTCCCCTATTCCCGCACCCCCCTACACACAGTATTTGGAATGATATTTTGTGATTACAGAGTCACTTAGTAAACCATTCCAAACAGTAATTTCAGAACCTCTCTCTCTCTCTCTCTCTCTCACCACATAGCCTGTACAGTCAGCGGCAAAAGTTCTGTCGCCTCATTTGCTTCACCGAGGCAAGCCATGTTCATAGACTCAAGATTATTAGGTGTAGAAAATGTGTGTATTTCCCGAGTCCATGAACACTGGCTGTCTCGGTGAAGCAGGTGAGGCCACACGACTTATGCCACTGCCTGTACACGAATGTTAGTGGCCGGGAGACATCAACACAAGTCTCCAATCTTTGTACACCATTAATTAAAGGAAAATTTTAACGTCCACCTTGTAAGTGCACATGTCATATACCTATACGGTATAATTTATTTCTACATGTATAATTCTTTTAACACTATACTGGCAATCTTAAAATAACAATGTGATGCAACTCTACTGTATAATTCTTTTAATACTATTGGCCAGCCCTCTTAGAATAACAATGTAACACAAAACTATAAAGGAATACAAACATAACTGCACAATTCACTCTATATTTACAGTTTTTTCAACAATACTACAAAGATATACAAACCCAAATGCATAAATCACTCTATATTTATGGGGGTTTTCAACATTGGCCTTGTAAAAGTAACAGTGCGACTCAAAAAACTACAAAGGAATACAAACCCAACTTTTACCTATGGATATCTGACTTTATTAGAGCGTCACCACCTTTCCTTTCCTTCCTCTTTACTCAATGTGATTCACGTCTTACAACTCATAAATGGTGGTACAACATTGAAGAAAAAAATAAATAGAAAAAAAAAATGTTAAAGAGAATGAGTACGGTACAACAATCTTTACAAACTTTTACTCATAGAAATATACACATACAATACAGGACCTCCAAAAATATCTGTACAGAGGAGTAAATGAATGTTAGTTATTACCTTGGCTATGTTATTATTAAGTTAGACCGACTCAAAGACTAAGGTATGATGAGATGAAGAGTCGTAGTCAAGAAGAACATTGTTGGTGTTGATGATGGCTTGGTGTGGTGGTATCCGATACGACGACTCCCCTTGACGAGCAACACAGCCGTCGTACCGGTACCACGCCACCATCGTCAGTATCACGGATGATGATATTCTTGCATACGACTCAGTGAGATGATAGTGTGAGGAAGGGAGAAAGTGTGAAGAAGTGGAAAGTGTGAAGAAGTGGAAAGTGTAAAGAAGTGGAAAGTGTGAGTGAAAGGAGGGGCATACCACCAGAAAGTATGAGTGAAAAGGACACGCTACCAGAAAGTGTGAGTGAAAGGAGGGGCATACTACCAGAAAGTGTGAGTGAAAGTTAGAGGTTGTTCACACTTCCAGTATGTGCGTGTGAGAGAGAGGAGAGGCACACAACCAGAAAGTGTGAGTGTGAGTGACTATTCACACTACCAGAATGTACGTGTGAGTGGATGATGGGCAACATAACCACCATTACTCAGCACCTCATCAGCTATTGCAGTCACCACGTTGTCACCACTATTGAAGGGACCGTCCTCAATGTCTTTCACAGCAATCTTCACCCTCTTCGATGCCTCCTCACAGAAGAAGAGGGCCAATTGCAGCTGTAGAAGAAGAGGGATTATTTTTAGCTGTAGAAGAAGAGGGATTATTTTTAGCTGTAGAAGAGGGATTATTTTTAGCTATTGAAGGGATTATTTTTAGCTGTAGAAGAGGGATTATTTTTAGCTGTAGAAGAAGAGGAATTATTTTTAGCTGTAGAAGAGGGATTATTTTTAGCTGTAGATGAGGAGGGACATTTTTAGCTGTAGAAGAAGAGGAATTATTTTTAGCTGTAGATGAAGAGGGATTATTTTTAGCTGTAGAAGAGGGATTATTTTTAGCTATTGAAGGGATTATTTTTAGCTGTAGATGAAGAGGGATTATTTTTAGCTGTAGATGAAGAGGGATATTTTCAGCTGTAGAAGAAGAAGTATTATTTTTAGCTGTAGAAGAGGGACATTTCCAAAACAATATTCAAGTGACTAACTGATCTATGTACACTCGCAATCCAAAATATGTATCCAGGCTTGATCGAGTATTAAGTGAGCTGAAGCAAATATGAAACAGGATAAACTTAAAATATATATATCACCATCAACACTTAATTTCCTTGTTGTTGTTATTGTTTAAGTTCCTCAAGCTGTCTGACCGAGCAGCCCCGAGCTCCTGAGGAAGGCCATGGCCTGAACCGGGCTTTCCCACAATGCCCTCAGAGAGTGTATGTTGTGTTGTTGGTGAGTGTGGTTGTGTGTATTGCAGTCTTCAATAATGTGTTTAATAGTATGGGGTGCTGTGTTGCATCCTGGACAGGCATCTGCAGTGGCTTCATCCAGCCTCTTCTGGTAAGTCAGAAGGGCCGGGTGGTGGCCACATCACAGCCTGGCCAGGTGGACTCTGTCCTCACGGGGAAGGGAGGATTCAGATGGATGGATGTCAGGAGGTCGTGCATGCCGCTGTGAGTTGTTTTTGAGTGTGTGGATGGACTGATGAGTGATTTGAGTATGGATGTGTTTCTGGAGATTGGTTTGGGGTGGGCATGGTGTAAGAGATGATAGTATTTGTGTATGGTATCGTGTGCTAGGTGTTGTTTTGATGTTCCTTGGCATGTGTGGGTGTTGTGCCATGTAGTGTAGTGGATGGTGTGGGTTTGTGGAGGCTGCAGCAAGTGTTTGTGTGCCTCTCATGTCAAGATGATCCTTGATTTTGAGTACTTGGGTTTCATAGTGTAGGTGGTCTGTAGGTGTGCAGCCTGTGATTGTCTTTAGGGCTCTGTTCTGTATGGTCTGTAGGGTATTGTGATGAGTCTCAGCGAGGTTTGAAGCCCAGGCAGGGCTTGCATAGTCCATCACTGATCGGATACTTTCTAAGTCCAGGCAGGGCTTGCATAGTCCATCACTGATCAAATACTTTCTAAAGCTATCAAGGAAGGAAGCTATGGGGGCCAAACCATCACAACATCCCCCCGCTCCCCACAAGGGGGCGCGAGTCCCTGGGAACGGCTTTGGTCACCCAGGGCAATCATTTCCTTGTTGTTACCATTTAGTTAAGATATGTCGCTTCAGTTTACCATCACTGTTGAGTACTGTACTGTATGTTTGTGTCCAGAATTGTACAGTTGAGGACATATGAAACAGTCACGCTTACAATGGGGGGGGAGGCCCCTCATTAAGCATAGGGATGAGATGAGACGCTGGGCATAGAGGCGAAACATCCTAGTCTATGCTTGATAAGGGGCCCAGTTTGAAGTGTATCTGTTTCATATGTCCGCAACTGTACATTAATGTTACCGAGGAAAAAATTCAGGACACAGAGTAAATATAGGACAAACAGAAGTCAAATACAGTGCTGATATTATTAAAACACAAATTAGCAACAAAATTAATCAAGAGGAAACCAGCAAATCATGACCAATAATAATATGATAATAATAATAATAATAATAACAAAAATAATAACAATAATAAAAATAATAATAACCATAATAATAATATTAGGTTTAGTGCGTTACCTCGTGGTCGGACTTGTGGATGCCGATGCAGTGAGAGCGAGAGGCACGGGAGAGGACAGCAGTCATGGCATACAGGTCGATGGCACAGTCAGCCAGCCGGGCAACCTCTAACTGGTTTGCTGGGTCTGCTACTTCAAGACCTGACATAGTATAAGGGTGATATGGTTAGGTTATTAAGTGGTGGTGGTGGTAGATGGAAGAGCATGGGTAAGTGTGTTGTGTTGTGTTGTGTTGTGTGTGAGAGTGTTTGTGTTGTGTATATGTTTTTTTTTCTTTTTCTTTTTCTATGTTCTGACACTGGACATAGGGTTTATGAAGCCCATTACCGTGACCCAGATCAACTGCTGCTCACTCACACACGTCACGACTTCCGAACTGGTACCCAGCCACAGAGAGAGGGAAGTGAGGGTTATTCCCAAATACTGCAGCTGTTATGGTACCACTGAGAGTGTTATTGTACCAGTGAGGGTGTTATGGTACCAGTGAGGATGTTATGGTAAAGTCATGGTCTAATGTACTGCAACCTGGTGAATAAAAGCGAGCTATTTGAGTTAATTTTATGAACCAAAATTGCACACCCAACAGCTATAGTTTCGGATCATTTTTCGAAGCCATCTCATTGGAAGGTGTTGCAGTACATTAGACCATGACTTTACCAGCGAGGGTGTTTTACGATGTTCGGTGGCCTTATAGTTAGTGCCTGACACTCAAATTAGAAGAGTAAATATTCTCAGGCCCTTACCTTAGAGGATTGATCTATCGACCTTTAGGTTATGAGTCCAGAATACTAACCACTCGGTGTGTGTATGTGTGTGTGTGAGTGTTTGTGTGTGTGTGTGTGAGTGTTTGTGTGTGTGTGAGTGTTTGTGTGTGTGTGAGTGTTTGTGTGTGTGTGAGTGTTTGTGTGAGTGTTTGTGTGTGTGTGAGTGTTTGTGTGTGTGTGAGTGTTTGTGTGTGCGTGTGTGTGTGTGTGAACACATATGGTGTAATTAGCTTAATTTTGATAAAGGTATGAGACTCCTATCCAGGTACTAAACATTAACTAACTCCTAGTATGTATACAAGCCCTGTGTTTACTTACCATATCTGGCCAGAACAGTCTCCACAGCATACTGGAAGCGCTTGACACAATATTCCAGGACTTCTGCTCCACCCATGAGAGATGGATGAAGGTGACCAGACAGACCAAGGTCCAGTTTGGGGTTATCTTTACTTTGTCGGAACCTTTCTATTCCCTTGCCAAGGATGAAGCCTGGGTTCATTAGTGGGTTGCGAAGTTTCTTCACTAAATTCCGGAGTTCCAACCCAGCATGTTGGAGACCTGTAAAGTTATGCAATGCTTTAAGGAGTTTGTAAAGGTTTATGGAAGTGAAGTTGTGGGACCCGGTGTGAGAGGTAGACCGCCAGTTAGATGGCAGAACAGAGTGGAAGAGTATGTACAGGAGAGAAACGTGAGGGGCAGAGGAGGGTTTGAACAAGTAAGGAGGGAGTGTTGGAACAGGGAGAACTGGAGACACTTCTGCCATGGCCACCCCCTTGGTGGGAGTTCCCGGAGGGAACCTGGCATCAGAGCTATAGATAGATTTAATTTGTGTATATGAGGAATATTCAAAGCTCAATATGTAATTATTCATATGGGTGTATGCGTGTGTTTCACCTGGTCTTGAGCACGTGCTGGACATGAGCTCACCAACTGTTACCCTCCCGGAATGAGCTCAGAGCTCGTAGTGACCGATCTTTGGGTAAGGCTGGAGCCTTTCACACACCAGGACAGCGAGGTCACAACTCCTCCACTTACGTCCCGTACCTATTCTCTGCTGGATGAACAGGGGTTACATGTTTAAGGAAACAATCCCAAATTGTCTCCACCCGACTGGGGATTTGAACCCAGGCCCTCTCGGATGTGAATCGAAAGCGCTGTGTATGTTTGTGTGTGTCCTTTCCTTATCACTTTTATTGTAACCATCAGTCTCATTGTACAGTATTTCCATTTTCCTATTATTTCTCTGTAATATAATATACACAATGAATCTAAAACACAATTAGCTATAAAATATTTTCATACTATACCAGCCCACATAAATCAATATTGTGACACATAAGTTATATCCACAAAGGTATAATTATAGCCTGAGGGGTTAAGTGGGCAGTAATCTGTTGGTATTTCTGGAGTAACTTATTCCTCCAAACTATTCTAAGCAACAGGACACCATTATTTTTGTCAACCTGGTCCTGTTTCCTGGCATACTTTGGAGGAATCAAGGTGCTCCAATGTACAGTTGCCAAAAAAGGAATTGCGACAAATCTAGATGGAACATTAACCATAGCAATATCCACAACTATTTGTATGGACTATAAGCATGTATAACAGAAGGAAATATACATATCCTTCTGTAATACAGTACATACTTATGATCCCTACATATAACTATGGACATTAATATATTTAATAATTATCATCATATCATATTTGGTTTAACGTCCGTCTTACATGCTGGCATGCGTTGGACGGTTTTTAGAAATAGCCTTCCAAGCTAACCTATCTCTGGCCAGCTCTTTACTAACTCCTCTTTCTCTCAAATCCATCCGTATCACTTCCCCCCATGTTTTCTTTGGCCTTCCTCTACCTACTGAACCTGCTACATCAATTGCTCTACATCTACTAACCCAAGCACTCTCTTCCATTCTCTCAATGTGACCAAACCACCGTAGTCTCCTATTCTGAACACATCTCCCAATACTGTCCAGATTTAATTTTCCCCTGAGTTCTTCTGATCTAGGTCTGTTTTTAAGGCTTACATTACACATCCATCATATCATTCTCATATCATTTCTCTCCATGCAACACATATCCTCTATCAATAGTTGTCACAATTACTTTTTTGGCGACTGTACCAAAAGTATACTATTGTATCCCCTTAATGTGTGACTTGGGAGGAGTTGATAATACTGTATATCCTGGTTTGACTCCATCCATTACCACTCACCACTAAGACCAATGAAGAGTCTGAGGATCTCGTTGGTACCCTCGAAGATCAGCAGGATCCTGGCATCTCTTAGGTAGCGCTCATAGGGATAGGACTTGGTGTAGCCCAGACCTCCCAACACTTGCAGACACTCTGAACTCCACTTCCACATACCCTCAGAGCTGAACACCTGAACACACAATACACTCATCACACATAATTTCTGACCAGAGTGTGAGGAGCGGAAAGCTTTGAATCGCCTGGCATTGCTCATTTCCCCACCCAGTACACATATAGAGGCTGAGTTTGTATGTAGGTATGTGTGTGTAGTGCCTGTCGATTGTCTCTGGTCAGGGAGTACATAGCACAAGTGTACATTTAAAAACAAAACAAAAAGTATATGAAGGATTTATGCCCAAGTGAGATTCAGACTTTTTCCAACAAACATAACAATAACGCTATTCACAAACTGTTTACTGTATGAAGGATTTATGACCAAGTGAGATTTAGACTTTTTCCAGCAAACATAACAACACTAATCACAAACTCTTTACTGTATGCATCTGCAAGTTTATCAGCCAGGATGTTTTAAGAAAGTTATACCATATTACAGACAGAATATCTGTAACTTATAGGATTTTATAAGGGTTATGGGGAAATATACTTTTGGTAAAATGGAGTTCCTTGATCCCTCCAAATTATGCCAGGAAACATGACCAAATTAGCAAAAGTAATGGTGGTCTGTTGCTTCAATTAGTTTGGAGGAATCATTTGCTCCAGAATTACCAGCAGTATACTACTACCTGTAATCCCCTTAATGAAGTTATACCATATTACAGACAGGATTTATTGATACAGTCGTCAGTAGAAATTCCTTCCATTCAGGTGATAGGAGCCTGGTGGTAATCTGCTACTGGAACACTATGAAAGTTGACAAATTATGAACTAAATGCATAATACTGAATATCATTAACCATTTAAATTATACTTTTCAACTCTCATACAGTGTTACCAGATCTGAATGGGTAGGGGGGTGCAGGAATAAGGGACAGGCTTTCTACCCACCCCAAGCTTGTCCCCCTATTCCCGCCCCAAGCCTGTCCCCTACTCCCGCACCCTCTTAATGTGTGAGTAAGGAATCGATATACAGTAAAAGTCCCTTAATCCGGATGGCAGGGGATTTGAGACTTCCAATTTAGCGAAAAATACCCTGAAAAATTCATATAAAATACTTTTATTACTTTTAAATACAGGTTTCCCTGTCACATGTAAATAATGAGGTAGGGAGGAGGTGGTGGGACGATCTCAGATGTTGTCAGGCAGTGTTGCCAGGTCTGCTAGACGAAATTTCCCTAACTTCACCTTTAAATTTTTCCTTTATGACTCAAAAATTCCCCGTTTATTCTTGAAGAATTATGGTCTTTTTAATACTTCATCTGGTAGAAATGTCTCTAGTTACTCTTGAATAATCTTTATATAATTTCCCTGTGTAGACTTGAAAATTCCCTAAAACAGATAAATTTCCCTGCACCTGTTGCCAGGTACAGGGAAATTTATCTGTTTTAGGGAATTTTGTAGTCGACACAGAGAAATTATATAAAGTGTAAACAGAGAAATTTCTACCAGACGAAATACCAAAAAGAAAGACCGTCAATGTTCAGGAGAAAAGTAAACAGGGAATTATTGAGGCAAAGAGGAAAATTCTGTTGTTAAAGTTGGGAAAATTTAGTGCATCAGACCTGGCAACACTGTCTGTCACACGTAGTTTATGAGTGTCGGGAGTTGGTGGTGGGACTTTTACTGTATCCGGAATGGGATGAATTTCTACGTACCCTAAGGTGGAAGTTTTGTGTAGTTAAATCTGGAGCAACTGATTCCTCCAAACTATTCCAAGCAACGGAACACCATTATTTTTGTTCATCTGATCCTGTTTCCTGGCATAGTTTGGAGGAATAAAGGCACTCCAATGTACCAAAAAAGAATTACGTACCTTAACCATGGCGGCCTCAACAGAACAATCGGGGTCTTGTGTGCCGTCCAGAATACCGGCGGTGAGGTAAGCCATCGACTCCATAGCGTAGATGTTGACACTCATGCGGGCAAACTTCTCCTTAATGAGGGCAAAGTCACTGAGGGGACGAGAGAACTGGTGGCGGGTATTGGCGTGCTCTATTGCCCACTTCATCACACACTTCAGTATCCCTGGCAAAGAGGAGAAGTTATTAGTTATGGATCAGGGGAGGTTGTGTTGTCGTTGTTGTTGGTGAGTTAGAAGGTAAATGATTCCTCCAAACTATGGTGAGTTTTCTGTTAAGGGAATATTGTGTTGTTGTTGTTGGTGGTGGTGAATTGGAAGGTAAATGATTCCCTGGCAAAGATGAGAATTTGTCAGTTAAGGGGAGATTCTGTTGTTGTTGGTAAATTGGATGGTAAATGATTCCTCCAAACTAGCCTATACAGTATATGCCACAAAACTGATCCCCTATTAGTGCCAATGACTGTTTTCTGGTACAGTATAGTTAGAAGGAATGAATAACCTCCTATTATTTTAACAACAAGCACATTATTTTGGGTGGTAAATCTGGAGCAACTGATTCCTCCAAACTATTCCAGGCAACAGGATACTATTATTTTTATTTTCATCTGGGTCTGTTTCCTGGCATATTTTGGAAGAATCAATCTTTCAAGGAATCATTTACCTTTTACTTCAGCAACAACTGGTACTAGTGCATTATAAATGTACTAAGTGCAATGTAACTGTATAATTATAAGATCTATGTAACAACTCACCAGCTCCAGAAGAACCCATGGAGAAACGTCCAGAGTTGAGTATGTTCATGGCCACCTTAAATCCTCCACCAACCTCACCAATAACATTCTCAGCAGGAACAGGAACATTATCAAAAAACACCTGAAGGGGAAGAGTTGGTTTATAGAATAACAGACATTGGTGATGTACGGTAGTCCTAGTCTACTTTGTTATGATACACACATGCAGTTCCCTGCAGGTTAACTGGACAATATTAATGATTGAAGGACTGTGTGTGTTATGTGAAGTGTGGACATGTTAAGTCCGGCTATGTAGTGTGGTTGTTGTTGTTACTCTTCACCAACAATTGTAATGGTGGTGAGTGCTGAGATTATTCACAGCTTCAAAGTTAAATCAGATAAAAATAATTATAGATTGATTGATATTAGTTGCTGCAACAGTGAGGTCATATAGTACCAGAAGAAGGTGATAAATAGGTGAGACAGCAAGCAGGAAGGAAATAGAATGAAAAGAAGGCCAGTTGAAGAACTAAAAGGGATAGGCTGGGGCTGAAGGGGTGCCAAAATCCTTAAATATTGTATGTATTGCCCATTTCACTATACAGTAAGCAATACTTCCCTACAGGGAAAAATAAATAAGGAGACAGGACAGCATAATCATAATAACTTTTTCTGTATGTTTCAACCAGGTAAAAACAATTACAGTTGGCCCTCAATATAAGAAGAATAAATCCAGCATTTTCCTTTTAACGAAGGCTCAATAAATCACACAGTCTGTAATATGGTACTGATAATGAAAAACAAAAGCCTCGGAAAACACTGGGTGGTCTTCAGAGATCAAGAGACTGAGTTTTAAATTGAGTAGTGGGTACTGAATAACAGAAGCCTTGACACATACACTTGGTGGTCTTCAATGAGAGACTGAATGTAAAATAAAGTAGCGTGTGGAAACACCCCCCCCCCCAAGCCTATCCCCCAATTCTGGCACCCCTTTAATTAACTTACCTCACATGTATTGGAGCCCCTGATGCCCAGTTTATCCTCGGGGGGTCCGCTGGTAACTCCACCATAGTTACGTTCCACAATGAAGGCCGTCACTCTGTCCTTCATTGTACCGTCACGTTGCATCTCCTGTGTAGAAGAGAATTGTTGTATTTCACCGTGTTTGTGTGTGTGTTGTTACTTTAGGGGTGTGTGGGAATAGGGGGACAGGCTTGGAGGGTGGGGGTGGGGTTTGGAGGGTGCAGAAATAGGGGGGGCAGGCTTAGAGGGTGGGGTTTGGAAGGTGTAGGAATAGGGGGACAGGCTTGGACTTGGGGGTTTGGGGGTTGTGGGAACAGTGGGACAGTCTTGGGGTGAGTAGAAAGCCTGTCCCCTATTTCCACACACCCTAACTCCCCCCCCCAAGCCTGACCCCCTACTCCCACACCTCCTTAAAACCCCTCAAGCCTGTCCCCTACTTCCGCACTCCCCTAAACCCCTCCCAAGCCTGTCCCCCTATTCCTGCACCCCCTTAAGGTGGAAATTTTGTGTTGGTAAATCTGGAGTAACTGAATTCTCCAAACTATTCCAAGCAACAACAGAACACCATTATTTTTGTTCATCTGGTCCTGTTTCCTGGCATACCAGTACAGTACAAGTCCGTTAATCCGACCACGGATACTCCGAAAATCCCAATAGTCCGAATTTTTTAAAGTAGTAATAAAAATTTCAATTTTGATGTCCGAGTGGCCTATGCGGGATTTTCCGGGTGTATGGTCACATATGCCTACATGATTCACATACAGCTGGGCCATCCACACTCTCACACCTATTAGGCGTACCTATGCGCAAATTAATATTAAGTGGAAGTGATTTTTCAAACAAAATTACCAAAATTATTTAATACAAACAAAGGAATGTTTGTGCACGAATGAAAATTCAATGAGTTTTAGTGATGACTGAAATTTCCACCTCACTGTCACTCACGCTGGCTTGATCAGAGCCTTCTAGAAGGCGCTGGCTTGATACACACGTGATAAACCTAACCCCTTTATAATGAACAACTTCTCAATACGGGCATTTTTCATACTTTTAACACATATCACGGTACAGACATTTGATATGGTTTAAAGTGCAAGTGATTGTATGAGAAAATTACAAAGAATAATTAATATAAACTAAGGAAATGTGATTGTATGAGTAGAAACTCATGAATTATTGGTGTTAACTGAACTTGTCAACTCGTCACGCACTACACACACTATTAGGCCTAACCTTTTAGAATGAATAACCTTTATAAACATTCATTTTCCATACTCTGGGCTCAAGTTTAGAATTATTTTTAGTCATTAGCTGTGTTTGGGAACCAGAGATACGAGTGAAAGCACACTTAATTTTGAGAGTGAGTGTACACAAGGCCAAGAGATATATATGGCCTTGGGTGTACAGACAGACAGTCGTACATTACGCATCAAATTTAAGCCCTCGGATATCTCAGATCTTCTGATAACTCGTCAAGTGTCTTCCCTTCAATTGATCCCAAATAACGAGGGTTTACTGTAATCCTATAATTTGTGTGTTTCTTTTTCCATATCTGTATTTGGAGGTCCAACCAATAGTCCGAATGACCTTCAGTCCCCTGCAATTCGGATTACAGGACTTTTACTGTATATACTTTAGAGGAATCAAGGCACTCCAATGTACCAAAAGTATATTATTCCCTTAAATGATGAATAATAAAAATAAACAGCTGTCCTGACAATCCAAAATACTATACTGTACTATCACTTTGTTTTTTACACCCATCCAAATCCAATGACAGACTCTCCTTACACAACTACACAATAATCCCTATACTGCCAGCCCCACACTACTTAAGGGGTGCTGGAGTAGGGGGGACAGGTTTTGGAGGGAGGACTGGGGAGGTGCAGGAGTAGGGGGACAGGCTTGGGGGGGTTATTAGGTTGAAGGAGTAGGGGGACAGGCTGGAGGGGGCTGGGGGGGTGCGGGAGTAGGGGGACAGGCTTGGGGGGGTTATGAGGGAGTGGAAGTAGGGGATATGCTTTGGGGGGGGGGACTGGAGGGGTGTGGGAATAGGGGGACAACAAGTTTAGGGTGGGTAGAAAGCCTATCCCCTATTCCCACACACCCCTAAGCCTGTCACCCTATTCCCACACACCCCTAAACCCCATCCAAGCCTGTCCCCCTACCCTCCCCTCCAAGCCTGTCCCCCTACTCCCACACCCCATAAAATAATTCCCCTCTAAACAACATGACAAACTCACTTTAATCTTAGCAAACACGGTCATGAGGTCAACGAAGACATAACCTGCCCCACACTACTTAAATAATTCCCTTCTAAACCCATAAAAACACAACCTGCCCCACACTACTTAAATAATTCCCTTCTAAACCCATAAAAACACAACCTGCCCCACACTACTTAAATAATTCCCTTCTAAACCCATGAAAACACAACCTGCCCCACACTACTTAAATAATTCCCTTCTAAACCCATGAAAACACAACCTGCCCCACACTACTTAAATAATTCCCTTCTAAACCCATGAAAACACAACCTGCCCCACACTACTTAAATAATTCCCCTCTAAACCCATGAAAACACAACCTGCCCCACACTACTTAAATAATTCCCCTCTAAACCCGCTGACAAACTCACTTTAGTCTTAGCAAACACAGTCATGAGGTCAGCGTAACCCCCGTTGGAAATCCAGATCTTGTTTCCGTTGAGTGTCCAGGTTTTGCCGTCGTCGGAGAGTGTGGCGCTGGTCTGAATGGAGGCCGCGTCTGACCCGCTACCCGGCTCGGTGAGGCAGAAGGCGGCCGTCCACTCCCCTGTAGCTAGACGAGGCAGGTACTTGGCCTTTTGTGCTTCCGTTCCTGCGATGATGATGCCCTGGGGGGGGGGGGGGAGTGGAGACAACAATGAAGACTGGGGGGTGAAGATGACAATGAAGACTTTATATTTAGGAGGGTAGCCTAGTCCAGTGGTGGTGGTACATCTGGAGCAAATGATTCCTCGTAAGGGAAGGTGTGGGAATAGTGGGACAGGCTTGGGGGGTGCGGAAGTAGGGGGACAGGCTTTCTAATCACCCAACGCCTGACCCCCTATTCCCACAAACCCCCAGTCCCCTATTTCTGCACCCCCTTAAACGATTCCAGGCAGCAATCCACCATTATCTTTGTTTGTTTATTCGGTATTGTTTTGTGACATACTGTACTGTACTTGGGAGGAATGAAATCAAGGCACTCCAGCATACCAAAAATATATTCTACCCTTAATATCAGAGTGGGTGTAGGGGGACATGTTGGGGGGCTTAGGGGGGTGAGGGAGTAGGGGGACAGGCTTTGGGGGGTGCAGGAGTAGGGGGACAGGCTTTCTACCCTTCCCCCCTAAGCCTGTCCACCTATTCCCGCACCCCCCCACCCAAGCCTGTCCCCTACTCCCTCCCACACACCCTTAATATCAAAGTGGGTAGTACAGTGTTGGTAAATCTGTAGCAACTGATTCCTTCTAACTAATCTAAGCAACAGACCACCATTTCTATTTTTGTTAATCTGATCCTATTTCCTGGCATTCTTTGGAGGATTCAGACATATTAATGAACCAATGGTATATTGTCCCCTTAAAATGAATTAAAATTGAAGCAATATCAACCACTGTTATTAGATGAGGCAGGTATTTGTGTTTTTGTGTCTGCAATAACAATGTCAAAGGGAAAAACAACAATGAAACCCTTATACAAAAAATGAAGAATTTCGTTGGAATGACAATGAATACCAGTACAGTAGCCTTGTTGAGGAGGACTGTTGATAAATATGATGATAACAATATTCTATCCAGGCAACAATCACACCCTTGTTAAATATTAATTAATAGATGGGAGGATATGTAAATCTTGCTGAATCTGTGCATAGTTATTCCATATTACAGAAAATATACAGTATATATGTCAGCTAGAAGATATAATAAACATTGAAGTGTGTAATTAAACTAAATGACATTAAGGGGAGGGTGTAGTGGAGGGAGTTTTGGAGATAATGATTCCTCCAAACTTTTCCCATTATTTTTGTTAAGTTGGTCCTGTTTCCAGGCATAGGCTACTTTGGAGGAATCAAGGCACTCCAATGTAGAGAAAACATACTATCCCCTAATCACAGACCTTCTAGTTCACCAACAAGAGAGTTACCTCTTAACGAGACATTCTTTTGAGGTGACATAGGTAGGTGAGTTATTGATTCCTCCTAACGATGTCAGAAAACAGTCTTCAATGGTACTTAAGGGTGTGTGGAGTAGGGGACAGGATTGGGGGTTTTGGGTGGTGCTGGATTAGGGAGACAGGCTTGGGGGGGTTGGAAATAGGGGACAGGCTTTCTACCCCCTCCCCCTCCAAGCCTATCCCACTACTCCCAAACCCCCCAACCCCAAACTTGTCCCTCAATTGCCACACCCCCTTAAGGAGGAAATTCAATGACTGATATACTTCTCATGTGGTAAGTTACACATGTTGTTAGAATAAAATGTTATTCAGAATGCAACTATCTGGTCATATTAGAATTGTTTAGTACAGTGTCAAAATGAATAAAAAAAAAAAAAAATGAATGGACGCGAATTTCTGCTGCCGGCTGTACAACCTTGAGTCCAATAGCCTGGTGTGCAGCGAGGGTGACGGCGATGCCTCCGTCAAGGGAGGTAATCTCAGCAATACGTGCATACTCTGTTGCTCCCAGACCCAAGCCACCGTACTCCTCGGGGATCTGTTGTCCGTACAGACCCAGTGACTTCAGTCCTTCCAGTGTCTCCTCTGGGATCTTGGCCTCATCATCAATCTTGGCCCCATCCACTGCAAAATGTACCGTTAGTTTTGGGAAGGGAGTGAAATAATAATAATAAAATAATTATAATAATAATAATGATGATAATAACAACCAGAATATTATAGTTGATGAAAACCCCAGTACAGTCTTCATTGTTGATGTCAGTGAGTTGTGAGTTTACCTTGTTCGTTAAAGAAGCGTTCAATTGGTACGACCATCTCGTGTAACAGTTCATGTCTCTCCTGGTCCAGGACCTCAGGGAACGCCAGTACATTCTTATCAAACCTGTGTGTGGCATCAGAAGAGTGACATTATACCTCACCTTCAATATAATACAATACAAACCAAGCCATCATCTTATCAAACCTGTGTGTGGCATCAGAAGAGTGACATTATATCTCACCTTCAATATAATACAATACAAACCAAGCCATCATCTTAATATTAATGGGTTGGATTGATTGATTGATATGATTACACCATTATAATACATACACATACACATACAGTTAAACCTCGTTATTTCGGACCCCGTTATTACGGATTTTGGTTATTTCGGACACAATCCGCTGGAGATTTTTTTTTGTCTGAATTTTGGTTTCTCTATTTTTTCCTATTATATTTTTTACATTATACAGTAGGTATATTATTTACACATCATTACATACCTATTTATGTATATATACAGTTGACTCTCGAATAAATCCGAGGAATTCTTATACAAAACGAGTGAAATCATAATGAACATGTCACGAAATGATATCACTCATCTGTGAAACGTGGGTGTGTGTTGCCACCACTTCTCCCGCACTCCTTCCCCCCCCTATCCTCGGTCTCGATTCACCCTATAGCTCAAGGTCAAGGGAATATAGGCCTAACCTGCTCTGTCAACTTGTGTGACTATCTCGTTTTTAGTAATAACGAGTTAACCATTAGCTTCAACAGTCATGCCAGGTGGTGCATTTACAAAACAGAAGGCCATATCCTTCGATAGAAAGAAGGAAGATGTTTCTCGAATAGATAAAGGAGAAGGAAACACCAGAGTACAGTATGGCTAATAAAATGTAAACAATCGATATCCCGTTATTTTCCCCCTTCCCCCTACCACCTAGACCACTACCACGCATGCGTGATTTGTTATCTTTACAAGCGCGGGTTGGAGACTTGGAGTGGTTGCGTATCACTACATCATTCTTGTTTTTATTAAACAGCATTTTGCAGTGTTGTTTGGTTCCCTGTGTTTGACACTATGGCACCTAAGGAGAAAAAAAAGCGTGTTCATCTGAGCATTGCTGATAAATTAGAACTTCTTAAGAAGTTAGAAGCTGGTGCTTCTGTGTCTCGTGTGTGTGAAATATACGGCGTAAAAAAACAAACAGTGAGTGATATCTGCAAGGCTAAGGACAAGCTTAGAAATTATGCACTCAAGTTTAATGTTGACCCTACTAAGGATAAAAAGGGTGTTATTCATGGACGTAGCCATATGAGACAGCCCCAGAGTGAAACACTTGAGGAAGCTGTGTTCAAGTGGTATGTTCAACAGTGCTCAGTCAAGGTCAATGTTCGTGGGGTAGAGCTCATGGCAGGTGCACGGAAACTCGCTGACCATATGGGCATTAATTTTAAAGCCAGCACTGGTATATCTGTATTTTGTGTTAATTTTTGTACAAACACGTTTTTTTTGTTTTTTTATTTTTATTTCGTAACCCTCGTAAAAATTCGTCGCAATAACGGTCAAATCGCAAAAACGGACACCCTCTCCCCCCTATTAGTCCGAAATAACGAGGTTCAACTGTATTATATAGGCTACACAAACACATATATTACACACACATAAACACACTCACACACACCACACACATACAGTAAACATCATTGAAATGTATAATTTGATGATGGCATATATCTGGCAACTACCGGTACTCCAATACAATAAATCATATTGTTAGGAGTTACTACACAGATGGTCTAATACAGTGGTTCTTAAACTGGGGGACACCAGAAGCTTCCAGGAGGAGGCACGAGCACAGGTCTTGGTAAATAATCTGTGATGTTAATTATACATATAGTGTACTAGTAGCAATACCTGACATTGTCCGGGTGAAGATCCTACACGTGGTTCTGTCAATAAATTTCCTCTAATTATTTTGATGTGAACTTATTAGGAGGGTGGGAGGAGTTCCATTATCTGGTGTGGTTGTTGGTCCACCAGAGAAACCATACCAGTTTTACAACCACAAAAGTTATCCATGATGCAACTACAGCATAAGGTGGCATTGTAACAGCAACGATTAAATAGCAAGGTCTGAGTGGCGAATTGGTAACAGCCTTCGGCTTGGGCTGCAGGGGTACTGGGTTCGACCCCCCCCCATTGGTCAATAAAAAAAAAAATGTAGGCCGAGGACGCTTCCCAGGCTTCACCGATCAAAATGGCGTATTACTTTTTATTCTAGGTAAAACGATGCGGCCGTGCATAGCGGCTAAACAGACAGACAGATGAAGTGTTTTATATATATATACAGTAGATATATTGCAAATACTGCCAAGAAATTATGTAACGAGTCAGACCACCACAAACCAAACCTACAAATACATAGCACTCACTTGCCCAGGAATAAGTTCTTGACAAAAGGTTCTCGCTTGGGTTTGGGAGTGGTGGTGGCCTGGGGTTGTTGTGTTCCAGAGTGTTCCTCCTCCTGCACCTTTATCTACAAGTATATTAAAGGGTTTTAAAAAAAGAGGCAGTAAATTTTTGTTGGTGGTAAATCTATATACAGTTAACTCTAATTTTACAATTTATAATATACATTTATACTACAGTGACCATATTATTGTTTCCCAACTGTACCTTTTATTCATTTATGTTCAAGTATAGTACAGTAGAAATAACAACTTTCAAATCTTTACAATTGGTTGATGTATAGGCTATGAGGTAACTAATGTATTATGGTTAACACTATTAGGTAGTAAAATGGTTTATCTCATCATCATAATATTATATTAACTCTAACTGTAATAAAAATGAGCCAACTGGTTTGGTCTTTTATCAATTTACTCAGTAGGAATCTTGCAGATGATTTTTTTCTGAGAAGTCAACACCATTGATCAAAGTTCAGTCACAAATATAAACTTAATAGTGAAACAATGAAGATCAAAATTAAAAATGTGAAGCAATTACTGTACCACTTAAAGTATTACATGCAATCTCAAAATCTTTAGATACTTTGGTTTATCTTACATAAGTTAAAGCTATCAGGGTTATCTTGTCTAACTTTGTCATAACTGATAAACCACAACTGAACTACACCACAAGTCAGTCATGAGATGCCATGTTAAAATCAAATTCCATTAATGTTACCGTATTTCATTTGGCACTGTGGGTCTAGGCTTTCAGAATACACCTGACATATCATCTATGTGTTGTTGAAGGCAACTAATACGAGTTGGCATCAGGAAGGAAATCTGGCTCCATTCTAAACCAAATTTTATATTAAAATTTAAACATTATGACCCCCAGTCTTCAACATCCTTTATATTATAGAGGTGTGATTATAGGGAAGAATGGAAGAAACTCTTCAATATTAGCATTTCACCTAATAAATGAGTCACACATAAACTTAAAAATGTGTTACATTATTATCAATAATGTACTGAATTTCCTATATTTTCAAAGATGGAGGGACTCCAGGGCTAATGGGTGGAAATAATAAATCAGATTATAAATATACGGACAGAAAACCCAGTAAAACAAGTCACACTTAATTCACTCCCTCATTTAAGTTCACAAAATTCTCAGCTACCTTGCTTAAGTCATTTAAATTCACATTGGTGCAGATTTGCCCCAGTTATGTCCTGGTAGTCTGCCTTGGTTAGGTCCAGGCAGTTTGCCCCAGTCCTGATTAGGTTATGTTACCATAAGTGAAGTTAAGTTCGGTTAAGTTAGGTCTATCTATTTATAGCTCTGGAGAATAAAGCGGTATTATTACAGCAGTACTGAGTTCTTGGCTAACGTTAGGGTCGTATAGTGTTACCACATCTGGCTAGGTCTCTGGAATTTGCCCCAATCACTTTATGATAGTTTACAATGGTTATATCCTGGTAGTTTGCCCAGGTTAGGTCCGGTAATTTTTTACAAGTTGCCATAACAGGATTTCACTGGAAAAAATATATATTTCCTAGAAGGATTTAGTGTGACTACCGGGACCTAACCAGGGCAGACTACCGGGACCTAACCAGGGCAGACTACCGGGACCTAACCAGGGCAGACTACCGGGACCTAACCGGGGCAGACTACCGGGACCTAACCAGGGCAGACTACCGGGACCTAACCGGGGCAGACTACCGGGACCTAACCAGGGCAGACTACCGGGACCTAACCGGGGCAGACTACCGGGACCTAACCAGGGCAGACTACCGGGACCTAACCAGGGCAGACTACCGGGACCTAACCAGGGCAGACTACCGGGACCTAACCAGGGCAGACTACCGGGACCTAACCAGGGCAGACTACCGGGACCTAACCGGGGCAGACTACCGGGACCTAACCAGGGCAGACTACCGGGACCTAACCGGGGCAGACTACCGGGACCTAACCAGGGCAGACTACCGGGACCTAACCGGGGCAGACTACCGGGACCTAACCGGGGCAGACTACCGGGACCTAACCGGGGCAGACTACCGGGACCTAACCAGGGCAGACTACCGGGACCTAACCAGGGCAGACTACCGGGACCTAACCAGGGCAGACTACCGGGACCTAACCAGGGCAGACTACCGGGACCTAACCAGGGCAGACTACCGGGACCTAACCAGGGCAGACTACCGGGACCTAACCGGGGCAGACTACCGGGACCTAACCGGGGCAGACTACCGGGACCTAACCGGGGCAGACTACCGGGACCTAACCAGGGAGGGCAGGAAAAAACATACAGTAGAAATTAGGGTATAATCCCTAGTACCGGGATCTAACTTGGGCAGACTACCGGGACCTTACTAACTATAAGAGGTAACTACTGTTATGCAACATTTGCAGAAGAAATGGTATATAGAAAAGTGGTTTGTAATAGTGAAATATAAACACTGGTAATAGTAAAAAAATTGAAATCGAGTTGTGGCAACTTGTAAAAATATTCCGTAAATAGTAAACTTCATTTATATCCAAATAAAATAATATTAATTTGTAGTGAATTAGACAGACACACTTACAGCAGGTTCTGAGTTGGTATGTGTAGAGGTGTTGAATAATGCTGCCCTAATTCTTATTACATTATTATTATTAAGCTTATATCCCCTCACCATCCTTATAGATTGACCACACAACATCTTAAGGAGTTAGTAATGGTCACTCTAGATTAATTATTACAGGTGTGGGGCTATACAACCTAAAGAAATTAATAAATAATAATGTAATAGATAAAAACACGGCCTTCTGCTGCTCTCCTCTTCTGTTATGAAACTAATGAACAGTGTTGCCAGATCGGGCCCAGATGGTGCAGCTGAAATTTCAGTAAAAATGTGAGGAAAAACTCAGTAGATAAGGGTAAAATTTCGGTAGACATACCCGATATTTATATATTTAATTAAAAAAAAGAAAAAAAAATTATGTAACATTTAAACAAAAAATATCAATATGTATTTGAAAATTAAATTAGATTACGAAGCTTTCTATATGCAATACTTTATTACAATAGCAGCTGGTAAAAAACAGATTTAAAAAAAAAAAAAATTACCAAATAAAACTTTCGTTTTCATACGGCATTGTGGATAATAATACCTTAGTCTATTAATGCAGCACAACATTAATCATCAGCCTCATTAGAAAACAATATAAAATTACTTTTAGCAAATAAAATTTTCATTTTCATACGGGATTGTGGCAATAATTTAAGACCTTAGCCTATTAATACAGCACAACATTAATCATCAGCCTCATCATCATCATCAGCACCAGCAGCAGTAGCAGCAGTGCTTTCAGCCGCGGTTTTCTGCTCCCAGTTTTTCCTGTATATTTCAGTGTTCATTCTTTTAAGCATTTATTTGCTTATTTCAAAATCATGACAGTTATGATTTGCTATCAGTCTTTTAGTGTTAAGCATTCCACTAATAGTTTTAGTTGTTAGCCTGTTTCTTAGTTTTGTTTTCATACGATTGATGCTTGAAAACACTCTCTCTACTGTTGCACTCGAGTGTGGCAAACACAACAAATTAAGCATGAAAGCAGAGAGGTGCGGGCAGAGTTCATCTGCTGGGTGCGGATATATTGGCTCATTATCACTTGTTTTTTACCCAAAACTGAGTTATGTTGAGATCACAGCTCTCTGAGCTCAATATATCACTGTTTCTGAGCAACCTCCATTCTGTATCTATAATCTCTGCAAAGTTCAGTAAAATTCATAATTTTTTGTGGAGAAACTAACAAAATTCAGTAGATTACGGCAATAATTCGGGATTTCTTGAGATTCATCAGAATTTCAGTAGTTGATCTCATGATATTTCGGTAGATCTGGCAACACTGCTAATGAAAGTTACGAAAACAATATCGTTGTTGTCGTCGTCATGGTCCAGGCTCTTGCTCTTGCTCTTGCTGTTACAGGTACCCCGGGTGTTTATTCCAGGGTTGGCCTTTGTATCAGCAGCTTCCTGTAAATAGAAATCGAAAAAAATACAATACCACGCATATCTATTCACTTTCTACATCTTACATATCACATTTTCTCCAAGAATTCTTTCCCAGCACCAATAATTTTATCTGTGCTCTGCTCACACAAACTTAGCAGTAATATCATCCATTCTCTCCCTGTTAATTCCATTCCATCACATTCCATTTCAGTCAAGATGATCTGCATCATCTCTGTTCTGTTTCTGTCATACTTCTCACATCCCAGCATCACATGTTCTACCGTTTCGTCCTCTCCTGTGTCACACATCTGGCATACCTTGCTTCGGGATTCAGACCATCTATAACTTCTTACATTCACCTCCATACATTGTGCTCTGGCTCGAAAGAGTAGATCACCACCCAGACTTCCCTCATACCACTTCACATACTCTGGACATTCTTTCTCCTTATACCATACAAGAGTTTCCTTTTATTCCATTTCATCTTTCCACTTTCTTAACCCCAGGCATTTCACTTCTTTGTCAATCTCATTTTTCCACATTCTTGCATCCCAGTCTAGCCCCTCGCTATTCCTGCTCATTATTTTCAACTCATGCATAATTCCTCTAACTACCATACCATTCATATATACCATTCTCTCACACTTCTTTCCCCATTTGCCGTTTCTAATGTTCCACATATAAACCTTTCTTGCCAGTCTTGTATCCTCCATTCGTTCCAGTCTTACTTTGTATCTAAGAGTTGCTTTCACCAGTCTTTCTCTGAATGTACTCCATCCCATATTACCTCCCAAAGCTGCTGTCGCTGCATACCTTGGTGCATTCAGTGCCATTCTCGCTACTCGGTTCTGTCCCACCTCTAACTTGTCTATCTCACTCTCCTTCCATGCCATACATAATGCTCGGGACAGCCACACTCTTCCATACTTCTCTCACCACATCATACTTGCTTGCTCTCAGCCTCGCTGCACTTGCCAGTCGTCCAACCCATTGGTTCGTCATGCTAATCTTTTCATTCTTTGTCTTTTCACTTCCACTTATATTCATCAGTCTGTTTCAGAACATTCTCTCCCATTCTCCATGTATGCTCTCTCTCTCATCATCTGTTCTATTCACAATCATTACTTGGCTTTTCTCATTACTAAATTTCACACCAAAATCTCTCCCATACCCACCTACAACATCCAAAATCCTTTGCAGTTCCTCTACAGTTTCCCTCATAACTATCACATCATCTGCATACAGTAACATACATATCTTATCATCTCCAACCCTTACTCCTGCATTCATTCCTCTTGTTCTCATGGCTAGTTCTTCTGTGTATAAGCTAAATAGGGTTGGGGAAAGTATGTATACATCCTTGCCTAACTCCTCTCTCACTTCTTACCCATTCTGTTTCTAGATCTCCCAGCCTGTACATTGCTCTTGTGTTCTCATACATACTTATCACAATATTTACTAATTTATTACTCACACCTATCTTTTCTAAGACTCTGCATAGCATCTTCCTATCAACCCTGTCATAAGCTTTCTCTATATCTAAGAAACATAGGTATAGCTTACATCCATCCTTTTTCTTTCTTTCAATCAATTCATTTACCACAAACATATTATCTTCTGCTCTCCTATCTTTACGGAAACCATTTTACTCTTCACCCAGCACTCTGAATCTCTCAATCCATCAGCACAATCTTTCTTTCAACACTGCACTGAAAATCTTTCCCAGTGTGTTCAGTAGGGCTATTGGTCTGTAGTTTCTAAGCTCATTCTTACTCTTACAGCCTCCCTTATGCAGCAACGTCACTCTACATTCATTCCATCTCTTGGGTACTCTCTCTTCTTCCCACACTTTGTTAAACAATTCAGTCATCTTTTCAATCATAAACTCACCTCCATTCTTGTACATTTCATACGGAATATCATCTGGTCCTGCGGCCTTACAATATTTCTGCCTTTTCACACATCTTTCAACTTCTTCTCTGCTAATTCTTACATTTAGTTCCTGTGCATCCTTCCATTCCAGTGTTACATTCTCTCCTCTTATACGTCAGTCACCTCACCTACACCTCCAATATTCTCCCAGAACTCTTTTATGGCCTTCCTAGTTTCTTCCTTGTCAGTTATACATATACCATTTACCTTGAGACTGTCTACACTTTCAGTACTAGACATTCCCTCACCTCTCATAAATCTATACCATTCACGCCCACCTTCCAACCCCTTTTCTTTTAGGTTCTGAATCACTCTCCTTTCACATTTTACCTTTTCATCTCTAATCTTGCGCTTAACAACTCTCTGCTGCTTAACATATACTGTCCATGCATTCAGGTACTCATTCTCAGCTTCGTCACTTTCATGCCTTTTCTTTCTCAACTGCCTACATGTTCTATTTAGTCTTTTTCGCTCTTTCCTTGCATTCTTAATCTCTTCATCCCATCATGGCTTACGTTCTCTCTTTCTTCCATTTACTTTTACAAAACCTATCTGGCTAACTGCTGCTTTTTTCACATTTTCTACAAATTTTTCATTCACCTCGTTCACATCATGTAGACTTTCATTGCTCCAACTTCTTTCATTCAGGTCAACCTGGAAATCTTACCAATTTACATCCCTCAACTTCCATTTTCTTTTTCTCTCCTTCACTCTTTTATCCTTTCTCCCCTGCAACATAATACATTCTACCACCAGCATATTATGATCAGACACAACATCTATATATTCGTCATTACTATTGATCAAGGGAGAGATATGAGAGTGAGACCAGGCAGAGAGATGGAAACGTGCATGGTCTCCCTAGCTGGTCCCTGAGTGGCAGTGGGAGAGGAATCGATTCTGTCGACTCCACCTCTTCACAACACTCAGACATATATAGTTACTGAATGGAAGACTTGCAAGTACTGAACAGGGTCAAAATCTTGTCTGACGCCATTCAAGTGTCGCCGATATATAATTATGTCCTCTGAGTCTGAATTATCGACCCCTGATTTTGGTAGAAGAATTTCACAACTTGGGTGTGTTGTTTGGTGCTGTATTTTTACATAATTAATTTCCCAGGCCTAGTTCATATAATTCCGAAAAAGAAAGAAAAAAAATATATATATTCTTTTATTAACCCTCCTATTCCATTTTTTTCCTAGTCCTAATCCTCCTTTTATTCAATTTTATTTCTATTCATACTATTATTCCATTTTCTCACAAGTCCACCATTTATTTAAATTTATATTTCTTTTCTCTTCAATTTCAACATCTGTAAGCTTATCTCTCACAGATTTGTGAGCTCTTTCATCGTGTCCAATAATCATCTTATTTTTCTGCAAACACACACACTTTCTCAGTCTAATTCTAGTAAGTTACTCATCCATCATCAACACACACCTGTACTACACACACACCTGAACTACACACACCTGAACTACACACACCTGAACTACACACACACACCTGAACTTCACACACACACACACACACACACTTGTCTAGTCATGGGGTCAAAAGCCTGCCACACTGCCGGTGAGATATTATCATCGAAAAATATATTATATTTGAGGAAGATTTGTTGGTTGGAGGCGTGGACATGACAGGTGGGTGCATCAGGAGAGTAACAGGTGTACACATTGCAAAGTCAGCTCAGATACAACTAACTAAAGTCTGTTCATAACTTGTGTTCCTTTTGGCCTCTTATGCTTAGATAGATAGATAGATAGATAGAAATAGATAGATATAGATAGTTAGATAGAGATAGATAGAAATATATAGATAGAAATAGAGACAGATAGATAGAGGAAAATGGAACACAATTTTTGAACAGAGTATAGTAATAATAAGTGTATAAACTTCAACCCATCCCAGCTGATTACAATATTTCCTTCTACATCTCTTTTGGGCAATTTTACAAATATTTATTTCTAGCCACTTTTATTTCATCGGCCACTTTCCTTTCTCTCATTTTTGTTTTTGAAAATGTCACCCTCTCTTCATCTGATAAAGCTGAAGTTCTATAATTATGGGTTTCAGAGTCCGTGTGTCACTATTTTTCGGGTATAACTTATATATATTAAATATTAACCAAACAGTATGATATTTTGCCACAGATTAGTTCACACCGTCCGCTAATTTTCGGTGATATACTGCAATACCAAAATTGGAAAATAAGGGCACTTTACTTATTTAAGAGTCGTAGAGATAAAGTAACACATTAGTCATAAGGAAACGAACAAGGTCTTCATCAATGGTTTTCATGACGTACACACTCACACACTCACACACACATAAACTCGTGATACGTAATTCCTGACCAGAGACGAACGGCAGATACCACACACACACACACACACACACCCTTCATTCCAACTCAGCCTCTCTCTCTCTCTCTCTCTCTCTCTCTCTCTCTCTCTCTTTAGAAATAACAAAAATGAGTCTCTTTTTTTACTCACTCAAAATAATAGAACTGTCATACTACTGAGTGGAGAAATGAGCAATACCAGGCAAAAAAAAAAAAAAAAAAGGCAATTCGAAGCCTTCACCTCCTCACACTCTGGTCAGAAATTACGTATCACGAGTGTACAGTTGCCGGCACTTATAACTGGTACAGTCTTCGTTGTGAGTCCTCCTTCCCTCCTCTTTATCTCTCCGTCATCCCTCCGCCTCCCCCCTCCCACTCTCTCTCTCTCTCTCTCTCTCTCTCTAATACAGAAAATACAGGTACTCGTGCACATAATATATACATATAAAATTGAGGCATGCATTATGTGTTTCAATTATAGTTTAATAATATTTGTCAGATAGTGACTGATAACCTGAAAGTTAAGGGGAGAGTTTTGTGTTGGTAAATCTGGAGCAACTGAATCCTCCAAACTATTCCAAGCAACAGAACACCATTATTTTTGCCCCTCTGGTCCTGTTTCCTAGCATACTTTGGAGGAATGAAGGCACTCCAATGTACCAAAAAAGAACTACTGTACATACCACCTTAAGACAAGAGTAGGCTAGGGTGGTGTGTAATAACGACCCAGGATTGATGGTCTAGTAATGGATTGGTGGTTTTTAAGTGTTGTGTGTTTTTGAGGTGTAAGTACTTATATATAGCAGCTAGGTGGTATTTGTCAGGTTGTGTTGAGAGTCAGAGGTTTGATGGGCCAGTTGATGCTTTGTGATTTTTGTTCTGGTTATGTACTACAGTTGCCAAAAAAGGTATTGCGAGAAATCTTGATTGAATTTAACTTTAGTAATATCCAAAACTATTTGTAGGGACTATAAGCATGTATAACAGAAGGAAATATACATATCCTTCTGTAGTACATACTTATTATAATCCCTACAAACAACTATGGACATTAATATATTTAATGTTGTATCAATAGTTGTCGCAGTACCGTTTTTGGCAACTGTACAATACGTTAGAGAAGGCGTGAGGATATGAAGTTATGAACATGGCGGGGGAGGAAGGGTAATATAATTATATACATGTATAGTAAATGCGTTGAGGGAGACTATTACGTCAATAAGGCAAACAATTAATGTCCTGCTGAATTTTCGGTTCCTCTAGAGCATCCCTTTTTCTGATATCCATTATGACATTACATCATTCCTATTCACGTCTTACATATAGAAACATTAGGCACATCACAGCAAAAACAATTTATAATATTTTAACATAGCATTTTGTGAAGCACCCAGCCTCTAATATGCTCACGGTGTAATTTTATGCTGCCACCAGGGACAGGATAATAAATACTAAATAGTGTGAGAGGGCAGGGATCAAACACGCCTCTTCACTAACGCAAGACGTGATACTAATATTCCACCACTGAATATGGATAGAGATTCAATACAATCCTCTCGGATCTAATCCTACCTCAGTCAGGTAGGAATTGTATTTAGAATTCCTGCATAGTATTACACCATCATAGTGGACTTGGAGTTGAGTATAGGCCTATAGTACAGCCACAATCAAATAACCAACGACACCTTCCTTCCATCGTACAAATAAAGTTACCAGCAGTATCATAAAATGATCAAACTATAATCATACAACACTTTACGTCAACTCAACCCCCTTAGTTATTACTATGAGGTTCTGAGAAATCATACACGTGTTGTTCTTTATTACCAAGATATTTTCTACGATGGAAGGAAAGTGTCGGTGGCTATTTGATTGTGGCTGTACTTCATAAAATACATTTACAGTGGAATAACTAATCTTGTTTTCATTTCTCTGAGTCAGTCCCCTTCATCTACAACCTTCAACAAATACATTAGAGAATCTTTATAATGGATCCTTCCTCATCCTGGGCTTAGCATATATGAAAAACAATGTAGTTCTGAAAAAAATATATATAACAATAGTAGAAGCTTCATAATCTATAGTGATAAAAAACACATTCCATTTTTCATCCCACGAAGCTGTAGGAACAAGAAACAAGTAGATTTTAAAACAACACCAATATATATTCTGAGAAAATCAGAAAAGTGTACATGAACCTGACTTGGGGGAGGGTGTACATGACTTGGGGGTATATGTACATGACTTGGGTGTGTGTGTACATGTGTACATGACTTGGGGGGGGTGAACATGTGTACATGACTTGGGGGTGTGTGTACATGTGTACATGACTTGGGGGGTTGTACATGTGTACATGACTTGGTGGGGGTGTATATGTGAACCTGACTTGGGGTGTACATGACTTGGGGGGGGGGGGTACATGTGCGTGGGCGTGTGTTTACAGGTGTGCGTGCGCGTGTGTGTGCGCGTCTGTGCTCTACGCATTTATTACCTTTATGAAATGCCAAATACCTACATATACTTCATCCCTAAGCCAAGCTTTTCTATCTGTTTGGTATTGTCATACATAATTTCCTTAATTAATGAAGTAACCAATTCCACTATCACTAGGATCTTTGTAACATCCATCTCCCTATACATTTTCCATCTATTCCAAAAGTTGCAAAGAATTGTAAGTGTTGACCAACAAAATAGTGAATAGCGAATTTAAACTAAAACAACTCCTCCCCCTTGATGACGTCCCAGCCACCGTAAACCAATCCCATCACTACACGGCCCAGGAGCCAGAGCTGACACAGCCCTTGTAAACATGAGGGGAGGAGCTATTCTCGTTTATAATCCTTTAGAGCCGTTGGAGGCGCCGCTTGGACCTCAATCATTCACTGGCAGCAACAAGAAGAACACAGTACATCTCAATTTATCTCCTCATTATACTTCAGGTGAGAGAGAAGCTGCTGGTGGTGACTTACTTTCTGTTAAGAGATAGTATACATTGAAGTGCCTTGATTTCTCCAAAGTATGTCTGGAAACAGGACCACAGGTTAACAAAATTATTGATTGCTTGTAGCCTGGAATAGTTTGAAGGAATAATTTGCTCCTGATTTATCAACACTGTATTACCCACTTCAGGTAGTACAGTGTTAGTAAAACTGAAGCATCTGCTACCTCCAAAATATTCCAAGTACTAAGGCACCATTATTTATGTCAATCTGATTCTGTTTCCTGGCATTTTCTGGAGGAATCAAGGCACTTCCATGTATCGTTAGCTCCACTCCCTCATTTCTCCCCTGTCGTTGCCAATGTTGGGCCAGTCAGAAATTCGAATCCCGATTCACAAGTTAAAATATTCGAAACATTCATATCTTTCACTTTAAGGATATGAATGTTTCGAATTTTTTAACTTGTGGATCGGGATTCGAATTTCTGACTGGTCCAACATTGGCAACGCGAGGGGAGAAACGCGGGAGTGGAGCCAACTGTACACTACTCCACACACACACACACACACACACACACATATACACTCTGACAAATACATATATATTTATCCATATATACACTCTCTATCACTCTATAAATATATCGCCTTAACCCCTGCAGACCAGGAGGGGTGGGGGCCCTTGCCTAGACATTCTACCCTGCCGCTAGTGTCAAAATTCCTCGATTTCCCCTATATTCACAACGCTCTCATTCTTAACCTATATAGTGTACTGACTTCAATATTGTTTCTTACATACCTTCAACTCTTCCTCTATCTAATGGTACCATCTGGAGGGCTGTACGATGTGTAGTTATGGAGATAGGGTGAGTTGAAGTGGACCATGTTTGCGCGCGAATCACCAGTGTATTTGACTCTACGCGTGAGTGACTCGACCGCGGCGTGGGTGTTCAGTTGCCCACCAAATTCCCTTGTTTACACACTCGTATTACTACTGTTATGTATCGTATGTCATGATTACAACACTAAAAATAGTATGAACACTTGTAGAAATATATCATCATGTAACTGTCACATAGAATATTATAAACAAACTGATTTGGACCGTAGGAAACACATACTGTATATTTACCATCACTCTCCCCTGCCTGGGCGTGTTTGTGGTGTTATTTTCTTATTACTACCATTATGTATCGTGTGTCATGATCTATACACTAAAAAATAATTTGTAACCTTGTAGGAATATCATGGTGTCACTGTCACGTACAAATATTCACTACAGTATTGTCTTACGATCGTTAGAGGACAAATTTGGACAAGGGCAAATACTTAAAAATAGCCCAGCCATCGTGGGGTTTCAGAATCAACTGAGTAGATAGCGGATCGATATTGTGATTGAGTTTACTAGCCCGCTGACAAGAAAAACCAGCCCTACATAGCCGTAAATGGCGGGAAATAGCTATGACGGTATAACTTGTCAGCCGGACTGCACATACTGACGGTCTATCACGTCACCCGGACTGCAGGGGTTAAGGGGGTGTGGGAGTAGGGGACAGGCTTGGGGGGTAGAAAGCCTATCCCCCTATTCCTGCACCCCCTTAAGCCTGTCCCCCTATTCTCACACCCCCTTAATTAGTAACCATTATGTAGCCGATAAATGTTAACCCCAAATAACACACAAACAGTTTACCAATAACTTGTGTGAGGTGTGGATGTGTGTGTGTGTCATTCTCATATAATGGAAATGTGGTATATTATAAGAATTATTAGCACCTTTGCCCACAATATAGAAAAATAGAAATAATATTGTTATTAAATGTTGTGAGTTTTAAAAATAATGATATAGTTAAAATGTCGGTATCTTTACATTTAACTTTATTTATTTCTCGAGTGAACACAAAATATAGTTAAAATGTCGGTATCTTTACATTTAACTTTATTTATTTCTCGAGTGAACACAAAATGTAACGTAATGTATAAAATGAATTATTATAACTTTAATTAAATACCTTTTATTAATTAAGTTTGTGTTTTATGTGGATAGTAATAGCTTACTCTTAGTAGGACTACGTTGGAGTACTTGATTCCTCCAAAGTATGTCACGAAACACGACCAGATTAAATTAACGTGCATTTATAATAATATTTAAAGTGTCCAAGACAAACCACAGTATTTCAAAGTATTTATTTAAGTTGGCCGTATAATTTCTCATTCTATCCCATTTTTCTTCAGCCCTTCCCATTCTCCCTCCAACCCTCCCATTTTCCTTCACTTTGACAGAAGGAGAATGGGAAAAAAAGATAGACACAAAATTAATATACTGGTAAATGTCCAATAATCAGCCGACTTATATTTAATTAATTATTAATCAGCATCATTATTTTAACATGGATGTGTGTATTGTAAGCCACAGTGTCTCAAAAAGTTATTATAGTTTTGCATAAATTCTCTACCGTATTATTTTCACATGTGATTTTTTGACGAATGTTGAAGACAATTTTATAATAATGTGAATGTGATTCTTTTCCCTCTAAATCTCCCCTTTCCTTCATCTATTATAATTATATACTGTATAAACATTAGTGAGACATGCTATAAAACAAAGTCCAAGATAATCCACTATTATGTTTATTACTGTTGTTTCTTAACACTTGTATATCTTGGTAAAAATGTTGATTAAATTCACTAGTTTTTATCTCCCTCTTCTCCTCTTTCCTTTCCTTCATCTAGGAGGTAAACATTAGTGAGACAGGCTATAAAATAAGGTTCAATATCATCCACTATTATTTTGTTACTGTTATTTTTTACCACTCGTATATTATGCACTTGGTAAAAACGTTGATAAATTTCACTATAACTTTAATTTCCCTCTTCTTCCCTTTCCTTCATTTAGGCTATAAAGATAGTCCAATATCATCCATTATAAAGTTGTTACTGTTGATTTTTACCACACGTATTGATTCTTTTTACTCTAATCTAATCTACCTATTTTTCCTTCCTTCTAGGCTGTATAAACATTGGTATCAGACAGGCTATTAAAGAAGGTACCAATATCATCCACTATTATTTTGTTACTGTTGTTTTTTACCACTCGTATTGATTCTTTTCACTGTAATCTAATCTGCCTTTCTTTCATCTGTTCAAGGCTGTATAAACATTGGTATCAGACAGGCTATTAAAGAAGGTACCAATATCATCCACTATTATTTTGTTACTGTTGTTTTTTACCACTCGTATTGATTCTTTTCACTCTAATCTAATCTGCCTTTCTTTCATCTGTTCTAGGCTATATAAACATTGGTATAAGACATGCTGAGAAAAGGACCAACAACAACAACAACAACACCCACAATGTTATTACTGTTGTTCCTTACCGTTCTACCCTTGACTTGGACTCATTCCAACGAGGTAAGTCTATAGCTATACTCCCTCTCTCCTATATAATTACTGTTGTTACTGTTGTTCCTTACCGTTCTACCCTTGACTTGGACTCATTCCAACGAGGTAAGTCTATAGCTATACTCCCTCTCTCCTATATAATTATATACACGATATTGTCAGCTAATAACACAGAGCCAATTGATAGTAACAGTTCTTCTTTATATTGTAACTAATCACACACACACACACACACACACAAGTTAGTAACATATCATACCCAATTTCAAACCTAAACTCCTTCTATATATAATTATGCAGTAAGGCTATTCTTCTCCTAAATATATACAGTATACAATCCATTCCTTTACAGAGCCGACCTAAACCCAATCGAGGGATGAACTGGAAGAAGTGTACCAACCCACTGTGTAAGAAGCTTGGTGGTACCTGTTACAACCCTCTATCAACACC
Organism: Petrolisthes manimaculis; assembly: GCA_034508575.1. Lineage (NCBI taxonomy): Eukaryota > Metazoa > Arthropoda > Malacostraca > Decapoda > Porcellanidae > Petrolisthes > Petrolisthes manimaculis. The sequence goes on along the minus strand of JAWZYT010003733.1, from coordinate 144,226 downwards.
TGATGACTGTACCATGACAGAAGAGATGGAGTGTCTCTCTGGTGACCCATGTCAATGTTGTCTGTGTGAGTATTAATATAAGGGGAGTCTGGGATTTAATAACACGACCCTGTCATGTAGATATGAAGTGTTCGTTTGAGGCCTCTTGTCAATGTTGTCTGTGTGAATATTAATATAAGGGGAGTCTGTAATGTAGTAAACATATAATAATGGAACTCTATAATGTAGTAAACATATAATAATGGAACTCTATAATGTAGTAAACATATAATAATGGAACTCTATAATGTAGTAAACATATAATAATGGAACTCTATAATGTAGTAAACATATAATAATGGAACTCTATAATGTAGTAAACATATAATAATGGAACTCTATAATGTAGTAAACATATAATAATGGAACTCTATAATGTAGTAAACATATAATAATGGAACTCTATAATGTAGTAAACATATAATAATGGAACTCTATAATGTAGTAAACATATAATAATGGAACTCTGTAATGTCTGTTCTTCCAGCGTGTGATAGCTGTAATTCTGGACTGTGTGGTAGTGTTGACGGTGTGTGTAGGCCCATGTGTCAATGTGAGTCCAATGAACGACCAGATCCATTCTATCCATGTGGCAGTTCAGCTTGCACGTAAGTAGTAGTAGTAGTATCTGTGTGTGTGTGTGTGTGTGTGTGTGTGTGTGGAGAGAGAGAAAAAGTGAGAGAGAGTCTGTGTACGTGTGTGAGGAAAGAGAGTGAGTCTGTGTATGTGTGTGTGTGGAGAAAGAGAGAAAAAGAGAGAGAGTGTGTGTGTATATACAGTACAACATGCATAATACACCCCTTCCCTTCCTTCCTTGTAGGTGTTGTCGTGAAGTAGTGTGTGAAGCTTCCATGAGTTGCACTGACATGGGTATAGATGGGGTATGTTTGGTACCACCTGTGGAGGATGGGATTACAGCCACCCACTACATACCAGACGCTCCTATAGAATGCTCCGGAGAGGATTGTCAGTGTTACATTCATTGTGATGAGGCGTCATCATCTGACTGTAGGAATAATAATTACGAGTGCTTCCCTACATGTCCACCTGGAATGTCACAGAAGGAACCTTCTTGTATATCCAATAAATGCATGTGTTGCGGAGTGGATGGTGAGTATATTATTATTATTATTATTATAATTATTACCTACAATAGAATGGTAGATTGTGAGTGTACAGTTACGAGCATTAATATACATATATATATATATATATATATATATATATATATATATATATATATATATATATATATATATATATATATATATATATATACGTAAACGCAAGTATTTATAAAAAATTGTTCTTTTTCAGAAATGTAAATTGTGTAAAGTGGAAAGCGTTGGTGATGGAAGTGTGCATACGTCTGACACAATCATGGAAGTGTGTACACGTCTGACACAATCATGGAAGTGTGTACACGTCTGACACAATCATGGAAGTGTGTACACGTCTGACACAATCATGGAAGTGTGCATACGTCTGACACAATCATGGAAGTGTGTACACGTCTGACACAATCATGGAAGTGTGTACACGTCTGACACAATCATGGAAGTGTGTACACGTCTGACACAATCATGGAAGTGTGTACACGTCTGACACAATCATGGAAGTGTGTACACGTCTGACACAATCATCAACACGAGTACAATAAGGAGATTGTATTGTTGATATATTAGAAGGTTATTGATTCCTCCAAACTCTATCAGAAAACAGATGCCTTCAATGGTATTAATGAGGGGATCTGATTGTTATATTAGAAGGTTATTGATTCCTCCAAACTCTATCAGAAAACAGATGCCTTCAATGGTATTAATGAGGGGATCTGATTGGTATAATTTATTAGAAGGTTACTACTGATTTAATGTGAAGCAATCAGTGACCTTCCTTCCACAACAACAACAACAACAACAACAATCAGTGACCTTCCTTCCACTTCACCAACAACAACAACAATCAGTGACCTTCCTTCCACTTCACCAACAACAACAACAATCAGTGACCATCCTTCCACTTCACCAACAACAACAACAACAACAACAACAATCAGTGACCTTCCTTCCACTTCACCAACAACAACAACAACAACAATCAGTGACCTTCCTTCCACTTCACCAACAACAACAACAACAACAACAACAATCAGTGACCTTCCTTCCACTTCACCAACAACAACAACAACAACAATGAATCTCTCCTTTAATTATTTAAGGAATACTTTACCACTCCTTCAATTTATTAAGTTTTATTATTATTATTTTTTGTTTGTTTGCTTGCTTGCATGGTGAAAGTTTGCATTATTAAAATTATTAATTATAAGGCTAAATTTAGATTAATACATCACACACACACACACACACACACACACACACACACACACACACAGACACGTTCCCTTAACTAACTTGTAATATTTTTTCTTTATTAGTATATATTGTTGGTTCAAGTTTTGATTGAAGATTAAAGAAGCATATTATAATTATTTAGTTAGAGAATAAGAATATGATGTATTTATTATTGAAAGCTATTAGATGAATAAATAAATAATAATTGGCATGATAATTAACTGTTGTATAATAATTAATAAATAAATAATAATTGGCATGATAATTAACTGTTGTATAATTAATAAATAAATAATAATTGGCATAATAATTAACTGTTGTATAATTAATAAATAAAATAATAATTGGCATGATAATAAACTGTTGTATAATTAATAAATAAAATAATAATTGGCATGATAATTAACTGTTGTAAAATAATTAATAAATAAAATAATAATTGGCATAATAATTAACTGTTGTATAATTAATAAATGAATAATAATTGGCATGATAATAAACTGTTGTATAATTAATAGATAAATAATAATTGGCATGATAATTAACTGTTGTATAATAATTAATAAATAAAATAATAATTGGCATAATAATTAAATGTTGTATAATTTTATCCTATAATTATCCCAGAGTAACTGTACAGTTGGTCACATAAATTCTTACACAGACTATATTATGGAAAAAGATTATTCATTCATTCATTCATTCATTATTCTGGAAATACTACAATGAATGAATGAATGAATGAATGAATGAATGAATGGATGGTCTACCATGCTAAAGCCTAATAATAATAATAATAATAATAATAATAATAATAAATGCTGTATTGTAGTTACATAGTCTTACATTACAAAACAACGAGCCTAATAAAATTAATGGTGTATTACAGTTACATAGTCTTACATTTTTTATATGTTGTTTAAAACCCTAGAAAACAACCGTATATATATATATATATATATATATATATATATATATATATATATAATTCTTGTGACCATTAATCTATATATATAATACACTCTGTGTGTGTGTGTGTGTGTGTGTGTGCCAGCACTGCCCCGTGTTACAGGGGCTCGCACGTTTTAGGAGATGTGGCACCACTGTGATGATTTGCCTCGAAACAATCCACGTGTGTGACATAAGTAACCTCGATACAGTGGCGTATGAAGTAAACTTTGTTGTTGAATGTTTCGAACCACAAAGTATCATAACAGGCTGAACTTTATTTAACCTGATCCATGCAATAAGTGTTTAATATCTGCCACCTTTATAATATTAAAGAGAGAAGTATGTAATGTTACCTCATCACGCCCTAACCATCAGAACAACACCCGCGAACCTATACACATTTTCTTGATCAGGGTGACCCAAGGAGGGTTTTAGGGGAAATAAATAAAACACTCCTTTATTTGTTCTTTCTGAGGAGTGGGGATTTACCAGAAGAAAAAAAAAAATATATATATATATATATATATATATATTACCACCGGGAACAAATTTTGACCAACCCCTCAGGAGGAAAATTTGTGATTGCTTTTGCAATTTATGCATATGATGAATCTTAATCCAACATACATTTTGTTCTCCCAATATTGTGTATCTTATCTCTTACCCGGTCAACGCTGGGTACTACACAAAGTAGTTATTTATAAAATGCATAATAATTGGCCACAGTTTTGTGATGACGTGTCGTTGGTATCTCATCATCTAGTCTATAACGCCTTATATGAGGTCAGAGAAAAGGGGAAGCTGTGAGTCTGGCACATACAAGCTCAGATGTGATCATCTAGTCTATAACGTCTTATATGAGGTCAGAGAAAAGGGGGAAGCTGTGAGTCTGGCACATACAAGCTCAGATGTGATCACATTTGCTTCAATATTCGTAGTAAGAAACACAGGAACAGTGAAGAAACACGATTATGTTGGTAATATATTGGAGTTAGAAATAAGAAACATGTCTACTTATTGTAAGGTAAAAGAAACTATCTCTATCTATCTAACTATGTCTTACCATCCTACTACACTAATTGTAGAAGTTATTCTCAAAAAATTATGATGACGAGAATAAATATGCGTATGGTAGCCCCACCCAGGGCCAAGATCCAGATACACCCATGCAGGGCTATCTATCTATATGAACCCTATAGTCCCACAGGCAAGGGGAAGAAAACTACTACTAGTCTATTCAGTTATGACAGGAAACTGAAGCTTCTTCCAATGAGTTCTCAACAATATCATGGATGTTCACTATTCTTGTGATTCATTCTATGAATATTGAAGCAAATATGGTGTTATCAGAGCATGCCATGTGCGAGGCTTATGGCTCCTCCCTTTTTCTGACAACAGATTTGGGGATCCATACATGTATTAGGTGATAAGATAGAAACAGAACGTAAATACAAAAATGTAGACAGCTAAAATGCATTACATAATGACGAGTACTGAATACTTTCTAATGTAGAACATTAAGGTTAAACAAATTGGGGCTGAAATGATCAGGGTTGCCATTTGGTATTTTTCATTACTAAATCAGGCCCCATTTGGTAATGAAAACGGTTATCTGGACATGAAAAATCACGGTGACGAGAATCGTTCCTGTTCGTTTCTCAAGGCGCTGGCCAGTGGGAGAAAGAATTCCCTTGGGTTTCCAAAGCAAAGGATGGCACTCATCAGGCACATTGTAAGCTGTTGAAGAAAAATTTACAGCCAAGAAAAGCCACGCTGAAAACTCATGCAGAATGTAAAGAACATAAACAGCGCATCTCCTCTATTAGTTCAGCAAGTGTGTCTGTGTTTCAAAACTACAAGAAACCACAACCTTTGCCAGAAAAATTGAAAAAAGCTGAATTACAGCTTGCAGTAGGGATTACTTGCCACTGCCCAGTGGCAGCTGTAGATCACCTGAGTGAAATTATCAAATGTAATGGAACAGGCAGTACATTAGAAAGTTTAAGGCTTCATCGTACCAAGTGTTCAAAATTAATTACCAATGTGATTTCTCCTGCTATGGAGGAAGAATTGCTATCCAAGTTAGAAAAAGCCACATATTATTGCTTACTCGTTGATGAATGTACAGACATTACAAGTGACAAAATTATGTGTATTTGTGTAAGATTCTTTGATGATGAATGTGATAAAATAGTCACCCAATTTTTGGGACTTGTACAAGTTATCGAGACCACTGGTGAGTGTAGTTCTCACTCATACAAATAGGCCACCTTACACAGACCTCCCATTTCTCCACCTTCAAGGACAGGCAGCCGAAGCGTGCGAAAACCAATATCGACGAATTCTGTACCATCCGTGGATAGAAGAAGGCATTTTTGATGGCAAGATACCTGATGATCCAGAGGTGTTTTGGTCGAAGATTAAATCTTATGAGAGTGAGGGATCGAAACCGTACAGTGACCTTGCATGGTTTGTATTATCATGTCTAACAACCCCGGTGAGTAATGCTTTCGTTGAGCCAATTTTCTCACATGCCAATGCCATTAAAACTAAGGTGCGAAACCGAATGAAACTGCCTATGTTGGAATCCATACTGAGAATTCGTACCACACTGTTAATGAAAGGGAAGTGCTACAGAAATTTTCAGCAGAAACTGTATATGAAGACACAACTGAAGATGGTGCATGGGTTGTCTGCCCTCTTAGATTAACATACTACAAAACCTACATCTACACAACACACTTCTGTTATAAAAGGTGATATATATATATATATATATTACTCTTGCTTTGTGGATTTGGTAATGAAAAGTGCAGTCTGGTAATAATATTTGAGGAGTTTGGTAATGAGATAGATTTAAAATCTGGCAACCCTGGAAATGATACCTTGTGGTTCGAAGTTTTAAACAACAAAGTCCACTTCATGCACCACTGTATCGAGGTTACTCCATCCCACATGCGGCCATTTTTCGCTGCAAATCATCACAGTGGTGCCACATCTCCTAAAACGTGCGAGCCCCTGTAACACGAGGCAGTGCTGGCGAATGTACAGTCGGCGGCAAAAGTCGTGTCGCCTCACCTGCTTCACCGAGACATGCAGTGTTCATGGACTCGAGAAATATGAACGTTTTCTACACCTAATAATCTTGAGTCTATGAACATCGTGTGCCTCGGTGAAGCAAGTGAGGCGACAGGACTTTTGCCGCCGACTGTACAGTACACACGTGATACGTAATCCCTGACCAGAGACGAACGGCAGGCACCACACACACACACACACACACACCCTGCATTCGAACTCAGCCTCTATAGGTGTACTGGTTGGAAAAATGAGCAATACCAGGCGATTCGTAGCTTTCTGCTCCTCACACTCTGGTCAGAAATGATGTATGACGAGTGTACATGAACAACGGTACACCTTACATCTTTCTCCACACAACAAACCTTTGTTCGAACCTTCCAATTAACTTACTTCACCGGGTTGTTAATCATGGTTCCAGGGGATCGGGATACACCTTATGACCGCGAGTGTACAGTCATGGCTGATAGTGCTTGACCAGGATCCAAGGAGTGTTGGAAAGTAACTGAACAGAGTTCGAAAAAGTGAGTCTTCTAAACCTCTCTCAACGTTGAGAATGGTTTGGAAAATTAACTTGTTCGAACTCTGTTTAGTTGCTCACTAATTTAACACTCCTCGGACCCTGGTCAAGCACTATCAGCCATGGCTGTAATTCATTACTGAATACATAACCCAGTACTATTGGACACACAAAATTGTACACACTGTTGTATTCGATGGCTGACAACATTATATAGAAAATGTTGTTGTTGAAGTTCGTCAAGTTGGCCAAGCAGCCCTGTATAGACAATATAAAAGATTACTACAGATAACTAATGGTGTTGGTAGACCATTAATTCATTCATTGTACTACTACACATAACTACAGATAACTAATGGTGTTGGTAGACCATTAATTCATTCATTGTACTACTACACATAACTACAGATAACTAATGGTGTTGGTAGACCATTAATTCATTCATTGCACTACTTTACAAATAATGAGTGACCTTTCTTTTCATACAGCCTGTGTGAGAGTTTCTGTGACCATAATTGTAAAGTCATGGTCTAATGTACTGCAACCTGGTGAATAAATGCGAGCTATTTGAGTTAATTTTATGAACCAAAATTGCACACACCAACAGCTATACGGATCATTTTTCGAAGCCATCTTATTGTAAGGTGTTGCAGTACATTAGACCATGACTTTACAATGATTTTAACTCGCCAAAGAGGTTTCATTACAAATTAAAACACCATTAGTCCTGTTAAAGGAATATCACCACAATGGAGCTAGAATTCTAACTCCATGATCACCACACACACACACACACACACACGTCCACTCTTCCCGAGTTCCCGACCCTCGGTGTGTGACTGTGACAATGACAATGGGACTGGGTGTGGGTGGATTTCTTAGTCAGTGGGCCTTCTTACACTGTCTATATTCCTGCTGTCTGACCCAATAAGACTGATGGGGACTGATGACTCTTTCCACACTTTCCACGGGTCCAGAGTATTATTGTCGCCTTTGGTCACCATCGAGTATCGTATTTCCGGTTCTCACAACCTTTGTTTTTAATGTTGGACAATAACTTTCTTATACAATGTTCAGGGACGTGTGATGCTTCTATGACAGAAATTGTATCAAAATATATGCAGAAGGTTTTGCACAAGATATAATTAACTGGCGATTTTGAGTACTGTTCGAAATTACGTAATGGTTTCATAATTATGAAGATAATATTGATTTCCTTTTGTCCACTGTTACTAAATATACAGACATATTGTACCTAAAACCGCAATTTTGTAAACATGGGTGAAAAGACAAACAAAACTCAGTCTCACTCATAAACAAAAAATAGAAATTAAAATATTGGTCAAAATATATTCCAAAAATGTAAGGTATGATAATGGGATAATTATTCGATACGAATGTTTTGATAAATTTGCTAAAAGAAGTTTTAGAATTGCACAATTACACCCATAGACATAATTATGTTCACTACTACAATAATAAAATGTCAGTAAGTATTAATATCAAATACACATATCTACTTACATAATCCTTTGGCCATTCCTTGCATGGGAAGTTAGTAGCAGATGTTTGGCCATTCCTTGCATGGGAAGTTAGCAGCAGATGTTTGGCCATTCCTTGCATGGGAAGTTAGCAGCAGATGTTTGGCCATTCCTTGCATGGGAAGTTAGTAGCAGATGTTTACAATACTTCATGTCATATTTATGTCACTTGTGTAGCCCCAATGCCAGTGTGGAAGAATAAGTTTATCTTGGCCCAGTAGACCTCTTCCAAACCAATTAAGACTCCTGCTGGTCCCTTGTTATTTATATATAGAATATATATACTGTAGTTCATAGTCTGGGCCACCAGGTGTTGTCTTGTATTTCTTTCGTGGTTGTCGTGGTGTGTCTCTCTCTGATCCATCTTCTCTCTGGTCAGTAAACTTGCACATGTTTCAGAGAGTGCCAGTCCAGAGGAAATGTTCATTACAAATGATGCACCAATATATGATTTGTGGCCCCAGCCCTTGTACAGTTGGACACAGGAATTGTGCTACAGCCCAGGTGAAATATATTTGTCCCATTTGAATAACCAGTGTCTATTATCTGGTAGTTGCTTTTTATTACCATCCTCAATACTGACTTCTGCCCCTGGTGTCTCCTATTTGGCACAAAGGAACTTGATATTGGGAGAAATGGACCATCTTTCACTTGGGCTATTCCTCGAATTCCTGTGTCCAACTGTACGTGTCATCAAAGTTAACATCAGTGTTCAATATTCCATCACTGTCTTTTCCACCTTCATAATTTTCATACAACTTTTCCTTTGGCACAATATTTCATCTCACTGTAGATATACGGTACCATAACTTTCAATGTACAGTCACGATCACTATAAAGTATACAGCTTGGATTGAAGCTTTGAACAGTACAATTCAGAACCTTACAGAACCTTACAGCAGTACTGGACGCAGGTCTAGGCCTCTATGTCCAGATCATATTCGGGGTCTTGTTCATTCACCAACGAAACAATTCCAATGGAAATATTATTGTGCTTGTATTTATTGTCTCTAGGTATTCGAAGTACACCTGTATAGGCTACTTATTAGTGCTCGGAGCTGATGGGATGGAGACACGAGTACACTCATCATGGGGTCGCTTCTACCTCACGAGTTATGGGGGACTGAGAGAGGAAGAAAGGGGGGGGGGGTATGGAGGGTCTGGTGGAGGAAGAAAGAACAAGACAGACGACAATAACAGTGTGGCTGTAGAGACGTTTTTCTGTATCTTGATGATTTATGGTTAATTTTGGGTGAAGGGACTAATGGAGATGGAGTTCACATTGACAAACTTATATAATTAAGTATTGAATTTCATCATTGTCATCATAATATTATTATTTTCTACTCTCATCTGTAGGCTAAGTATTGTTCGATATCAAAACTGTAATGACATCAGATGGGATGGATGTCTATAAAACTTGGACATATGTAATGAAATGGCTATACTCAATGATAAATGTGTTTCAACAATAATGAATATATTAAACAAAATTATGAGAACCACAATTATCCATATATTATAATTATGTGAAAATAATATTTTGTGGAACGGAATGAGACAATCGAATCTCTCCTGCAGAATATAGGCTTATTTCTGGTGAAGTGAAGGTTCGAGTCATGTGAACCACAGTTCCCTTTACACACACATACACACACACACACCAATCCCACATCTTGTAGCTTTCGCAGGCTTACCAACTTAACACACGGGGAAAAAATAACTTTTCCTACGTTACATATAGTGTATTATTGGATTACAAGTAAAGTTCTGGCCATAACAAGGAAATCATTAACACGTAGACAAAGCAGAATAAAGCTAGTTACTATTTGTGAAACCTATGATAATCAGTATTGACAACCTTTGAGGTGGCAGCCTTCATAACAGAGTTAGTGAGACTCAAAAAGTTATTATGTGTCCAATAAAATGTTATTGATACTTTGTGTATTTATCCTTGAAAATAATGGCTACCTTCAAGTAACATAAAATAATTATGACATTCAATTATTATATTGTTGTTGATTTTTTTTTTTTTTTTTTTTTTTTTATATTAACAAAGATGAGGACAAAGGCCACGGGCCCGCTTACCGTCCTCATCTACATAGTACAGTGAGAGAGTGGTCCAAAATCATGTCCAATTTCGTTCGAGATGCCCTGACACATTGCGTTTGAAGGTACATAAGTCGTAGAAAGGTGGAAAGATGGATGAAGGTAGAGTGTTCCAGAGTTGACCAGTTGTGTATATGAAAGACTGAGAGTACCGGTTAACTCTTGCATGAGGGAGTTGGACAGAAAAGGGGTGAGAACGAGAGGCTTGACGAGTGTTGCATGTTCTCCTGAGGGGAGGGAGCATACATTGAGAGAGTTCAGAAGAGCAATGTCCAGTGTAATAGCGATAGAAGAGAGAAAGTGATGCAACACTGCGGCGAAGAGAGAGAGGTTGTAGTGAATCAGTAAGAGGAGGAGAGTTGATGAGACGAAAGGCCTTTGATTCCACCTTGTCCAGTAGTGTTGTGAAGGTTGATCCCCCCCACACATGAGAGCCATACTCCATACAGGGGCGGATGAGACCCCTGTACAGAGACAGTAACTGTGTAGGGGTGAAGTATTCACGGAATCTGCGCAGCACACCTAACTTCTTTGAGGCGATTTTAGTCAGAGAGGTAATGTGATCTCTCCAGGAGAGATTATGAGAGAAAGAGACTCCAAGAATATTAAGAGAAGAGGAAAGGTCAAGTTGTGTATCGTTAAAGGAGAGGGGATAGACATCAGGAAGATTAGTACGAGTTGAAAGATGAAGGAACTGTGTTTTTGAGGCATTGAAAACAACAAGGTTCTCTCTGCCCCAGTTAGAGATGAGGGAAAGATCAGAAGTCAGGTGTGCTACTGCATCATCACGTGATGTGGAGAGGAGCTGCTGGGATGGACGGTTGTCAAAATGAGTGGAGTAGTGTAGGGTGGAATCATCAGCATAGGAGTGGATAGGGGAAGAGGTACAGTTAAGAAGGTCATTAATGAACAAAAGAAAGAGGGTGGGTGATAGAACAGAACCCTGAGGAACACCACTATTGATAGTCTTGGAAGAAGAACAGTGACCGTCTACAACAGCAGCTATAGAACGGTCAGAAAGGAAATCAGAGATCTTCTATCCCTCCTCTCTGATTCATGGTCATCTTCCTTTCGGAACTTTGGTGAAACTTTTACTGTTGCCCTCGACATATCCAAAGCTTTTGATAGAGTCTGGCACAAAGCTTTAATCTCCAAACTGCCCTCATTCGGTTACTATCCCTCTCTCTGCACCTTTATCTCTGATTTCCTTTCTGACCGTTCTATAGCTGCTGTTGTAGACGGTCACTGTTCTTCTTCCAAGACTATCAATAGTGGTGTTCCTCAGGGTTCTGTTCTATCACCCACCCTCTTTCTTTTGTTCATTAATGACCTTCTTAACTGTACCTCTTCCCCTATCCACTCCTATGCTGATGATTCCACCCTACACTACTCCACTCATTTTGACAACCGTCCATCCCAGCAGCTCCTCTCCACATCACGTGATGATGCAGTAGCACACCTGACTTCTGATCTTTCCCTCATCTCTAACTGGGGCAGAGAGAACCTTGTTGTTTTCAATGCCTCAAAAACACAGTTCCTTCATCTTTCAACTCGTACTAATCTTCCTGATGTCTATCCCCTCTCCTTTAACGATACACAACTTGACCTTTCCTCTTCTCTTAATATTCTTGGAGTCTCTTTCTCTCATAATCTCTCCTGGAGAGATCACATTACCTCTCTGACTAAAATCGCCTCAAAGAAGTTAGGTGTGCTGCGCAGATTCCGTGAATACTTCACCCCTACACAGTTACTGTCTCTGTACAGGGGTCTCATCCGCCCCTGTATGGAGTATGGCTCTCATGTGTGGGGGGGATCAACCTTCACAACACTACTGGACAAGGTGGAATCAAAGGCCTTTCGTCTCATCAACTCTCCTCCTCTTACTGATTCACTACAACCTCTCTCTCTTCGCCGCAGTGTTGCATCACTTTCTCTCTTCTATCGCTATTACACTGGACATTGCTCTTCTGAACTCTCTCAATGTATGCTCCCTCCCCTCAGGAGAACATGCAACACTCGTCAAGCCTCTCGTTCTCACCCCTTTTCTGTCCAACTCCCTCATGCAAGAGTTAACCGGTACTCTCAGTCTTTCATATACACAACTGGTCAACTCTGGAACACTCTACCTTCATCCATCTTTCCACCTTTCTACGACTTATGTACCTTCAAACGCAATGTGTCAGGGCATCTCGAACGAAATTGGACATGATTTTGGACCACTCTCTCACTGTACTATGTAGATGAGGACGGTAAGCGGGCCCGTGGCCTTTGTCCTCATCTTTGTTAATATAAAAAAAAAAAAAAAAAAAAAAAAGAGAGAGGGATAGAAACCGAATGAGGGCAGTTTGGAGATTAAAGCTTTGTGCCAGACTCTATCAAAAGCTTTGGATATGTCGAGGGCAACAGTAAAAGTTTCACCAAAGTTCCGAAAGGAGGATGACCATGAATCAGAGAGGAGGGATAGAAGATCGCCAGTAGATCGTCCCTGACGGAAACCATACTGGCGATCTGAAAGAAGGTCATGACAAATAAGGTGCTTATGAATTTTGAGGTTAAGAATAGATTCGACGACTTTAGATAGACATGAGGTCAGAGCAATAGGGCGATAGTTGGAGGGTTGGGAACGGTCTCCTTTTTTCGGAACAGGTTGGATCAGAGCAAACTTCCAGCAAGAAGGAAAAGTGTTAAATGATAGACATAGACGGAACAGTTTGCCTAGGCAGGGTGTCAGCACGGAAGCACAGTTCTTGAGAACAACAGGAGGAATCCCATCAGGTCCGTACGCCTTCCGAGTGTTAAGGCCAGAGAGGGCAGAAAATACTTCCTTTGAAGATATTCTAATGGCAGGCATAAGTAAGTCAGAGGGGGGTGGAGTTGGAGGAACAGAGCCGGAATCGTCCAGTGTAGAGTTAAGAGGCAAAGGTTTGAGAGAAGAGTTCAGCTTTATCAGTTGAAGAGATGGCAACATTTCCATCAGGAAGGATGAGGGGAGGGAAAGAGGAAGAAGTAAAGTTACTGGAGAGATTTTTGGCTAGATGCCAGAAAGAACGAGAGGTGGAGGAGTTGGACAGGTCATTGCACTTGGCACGGATGAAGGATTTTTTGGTTAGTCGGAGAACAGATTTGGCGCGATTCCAGGCAGAGATATACAGAGCACGAGGTTGGGCTGTGTGTGTGTGTGTCCTCAAGATAGTGTGTGTGCGTGTTTGTGTGTGAGTGTGTGTGTTCTCGTGATGTGTGTGTGTGTGTGTGTGTGTGTCCTCGTGATAATTTGTGTGTACTGTCCTCTAGTAATTACCTGCTTCATATCTCGGACTTCAACTCAGGTGGACTTATAGGTACTGTGGACTGCCAGCCTACACTACACTACACTCGTCATACAGCATTTCTGACCAGAGTGTGAGGAACAGAAAGCTTCGAATCGCCTGGTATTGTTCATTTCCCCCCACCCAGTACACCTATAGAGGCTGAGTTCGAATGTAGTGTGTGTGTGTGTGTGTGTGTGTGTGTGTGTGGTTCATTTCCCCCACCCAGTACACCTATAGAGGCTGAGTTCGAATGTAGGGTGTGTGTGTGTGTGTGTGTGTGTGTGTGTGTGGTGCCTGCTGTTCGTCTCTGGTCAGGGATTATGTATCATCAGTGTACAGTGCCAGACAATAGTAACGTCCCTCTCCTTGACCCATATGTACACCCACTACTTCAGTGTGGGGGGGGGGGGGGAAGGAGGAAGGCAATGGGTGATATGCAGGAGACAAAGTTGGTTTTATATTTATTTTATGAAAATGATCATAGTATGGAAACAAAAGATTGTGCTTTGGGTTCAGTGTTCAGTCGGCGGTAAAAGTTGTGTGGCGTCACTCAACACGTTTTCAAAGATATCACAAAAGTTATAATCATTGTATAGACACATTCACCAACAGAAATACGATATCCATGGAGTAAATTAATTGTCTTCTCTGTTTTTTCAGTTTACAATGTCGTGATTTCCATACTTACTTCATGACTTGGCAGATGTAGGAACAGGACATTTGCCGCTGAGTTTACATCCAAGGGTGATAGTGGTGAACCATCAGGGGTACAAGGAGGGTTGGAGAGCAACCTAACACAGTTCCAACAACTTAATTTTCCAAACCATTCACAACGTTGAAAGATATTCAGAAGACACATTTCTTCAAACTGTTGAGTTGCTCTCCAACACTCCTTCCTTATACCCTGGTTATGTACCATCACCCATGGCTGTATATACCTCAAGGTGAGGGGCGTCATTATTGTCGGGGACTGTACACATTATACTTTGTATTCTCAAGATGTCTGTATAGGATTAACATCAATAAATAATATTCATGTAATATTTTGGCTCAAGAGAGCTACTGTATTATGCAGAAAAATGTTTGTTGTTTGTCGGAATAGAGAATCAAAGCAAGGAAAGTCACAAGTCCAGGCTTGTGGCTGAGATGTGTTGTGTTGTGTTGTGTTGTGTTGTGTTTACGAAATATCAAACCTTGGCAAGAAAACTAGTCCCTTCCTGACAAGATCTAATCCTTGGTTCCTGAGAGAGTGATGAGGCTGTAGGACTGGAACCGGAGTTGTTGTTGTTGTTGTTGTTGTAGGGTGGGTAGTGATGATGGTTCCAGTGATGTATCCACTTGGTTAAAGGTCTTCCTCTTCCCAGATCTTCACTATCTTGGAATGTCTGTGGTAGAGGCAGTCCTAGTGTCTCCGGCAGAGGTAAACACACAAACAGACACACCACCGTCAAACCAAGCATTACGTAAAATTTGAAGTTTCCACCAAAGTATTCTTGTGCCTGAAACAAACACCAGAAGTTTGTATTGTTGTATGGATACACACATACACACTGAATGAATATAATACTCACACACACACACACACACACACACACACACACACACACACACACACACACACACATATATATATATATACACACCTGAATTAATATAACACACACACATACATACATACCTGAATTAATATAACACACACACACACACACACACACACAACACATACACACACACACAAAATCACTTACATGTAATATTTGTGGAGCCAAGACACACACACACACACACACACATTATAGAAAGAATATAACACACACACACACACACACACAGACAGACAGACAGAAAGAAACATACACACACACCAAATCACTTACATGTAATATTTGTGGGACCAAGACCATACCCAGCATGCCAAAGACGACAGTGATTCCCGTACCAGCTGTTCGTACTGGAGTTGGGAATATCTCGGCCACCATGACAAAGATGACGTATAGACTTTGTGTAGAGAAGAGCTTGATGAGACTCAATGTAAACAGTAGCAGCCAAGGATCTGATGGAAGGGAAGAGAGGTGCAGACAGAGAGATTGAGGGTGTGTGTGTGTGTTTATGTGTGTGATTGAGAGAGTGGAGGAGGGTGTGTGTGTGTGTGTTTGTTTATGTGTGATTGAGAGGGATAGATGAGGTGTGTGTGTGTTTGTGTGTGATTGAGAGAGTGGGGGAGGGTGTGTGTGTGTGTTTGTGTGATTGAGAGAGTGGGGGAGGGTGTGTGTGTGTGTTTGTTTATGTGTGATTGAGAGAGTGGGGGAGGGTGTGTGTGTGTGTTTGTTTATGTGTGATTGAGAGAGTGGGGGAGGGTGTGTGTGTGTGTTTGTTTATGTGTGATTGAGAGAGTGGGGGAGGGTGTGTGTGTGTGTGTGTTTATGTGTGATTGAGAGAGTGGGGGAGGGTGTGTGTGTGTGTTTGTTTATGTGTGATTGAGAGAGTGGGGGAGGGTGTGTGTGTGTGTTTGTTTATGTGTGATTGAGAGAGTGGGGGAGGGTGTGTGTGTGTGTTTATGTGTGATTGAGAGAGTGGGGGAGGGATAGGGGGTGAGTGATTGAGTGAAGGAGAGAGAGAGAGAGAGAGAGAGAGGGTGAGAGTGAAGAGTGAGAGAGAGAGAAATTGAGAGAGTGAGGGAAAAGTGAGAGAGAGAAAGTGATAGTGATATATTACACACCTTACTGCACACACACACACACACACTATCCCCCGACTCATGTTATAATATTCCTATGTACCATATTTTTTTACATGCTACAATACTCGCACATACAATAGACAGAGGGAAAGTAAATATAAATAAAATAAAAAATAGACAGACAGATCTATCTATCTATCTATAGCTCTGACGCCTCACTCCCTCCGGGAACTCCCCCGAAGGGTGTGGCCACGGCAGAAAAGTCTCCAGTCTTCCCTGTTCAAATACTCCCTCCTCACTCGGTCCAGCCCTCACCCTCCCCCTCATGTTCCTCTCCTTTACATACTCTTCCAGAGTGGAAGACAGACAGAACAAAGTAAAAATAAGATAGAATAACAAAAATAGACAGAGGGAAAGTAAAAAAAAAAAGTTAAAATGAATAGACAGAGAGAAAGTAAAAAACAAAACCAAACTAACTCACTGTGTCGGGTGAATGGTGCAATGACGAGCAGTGCACCGATGATAATAAAGGTGACGATATAGGAGAACCTTCTACCCAAGTAATGAACGAAGGCCCCACCGATAAAGTTACTGGGCAGCTCAGACAAGGACAGTATGAGATGACTGATTACACTACTGTCTGGTAACACATTGACACCCATCAACAACACACCATACACTATGTAGGAGCAGTGACTGTTGATATAAGGTTAGGTTAGGTTAGCTTAGGTGGTGTGGAAGTTGTAGAGTATAATTTATTATGTACGTGTGTGTGTGTGTTTTGTAGATATTACAGTATATGTGTGTGTGTGTGTGTGTTTTGTAGATACTACAGTATACGTGTGTGTGTTTTGTAGATATTACAGTATACGTGTGTGTGTGTGTATGTGTTTTGTAGATACTACAGTATATGTGTGTGTGTGTGTGTTTTGTAGATATTACAGTATATGTGTGTGTGTGTGTGTATGTTTTGTAGATACTACAGTATATGTGTGTGTGTGTGTGTGTTGTAGATATTACAGTATATGTGTGTGTGTGTGTGTGTTGTAGATATTACAGTATATGTGTGTGTGTGTGTGTGTGTTGTAGATATTACAGTATATGTGTGTGTGTGTATGTTTTGTAGATATTACAGTATATGTGTGTGTGTGTGTGTGTTTTGTAGATATTACAGTATATGTGTGTGTGTGTATGTGTTTTGTAGATATTACAGTATATGTGTGTGTGTGTGTGTGTGTGTGTGTGTTTGTTGTAGATATTACAGTATACGTGTGTGTGTGTGTGTGTGTGTATGTGTGTTTTGTAGATACTACAGTATACGTGTGTGTGTGTGTGTGTGTTTTGTAGATATTACAGTATATGTGTGTGTGTGTGTGTGTGTGTTGTAGATATTACAGTATATGTGTGTGTGTGTGTGTGTGTTGCAGATATTACAGTATACGTGTGTGTGTGTGTATGTGTTTTGTAGATACTACAGTATACGTGTGTGTGTGTGTGTGTGTTTTGCAGATATTACAGTATATGTGTGTGTGTGTGTGTGTGTGTTTTGCAGATATTACAGTATATGTGTGTGTGTGTGTGTGTGTGTTGTAGATATTACAGTATATGTGTGTGTGTGTGTGTGTTTTGCAGATATTACAGTATATGTGTGTGTGTGTGTGTTTTGCAGATATTACAGTATATGTGTGTGTGTGTATGTGTTTTGTAGATACTACAGTATACGTGTGTGTGTGTGTGTGTGTGTGTGTGTGTGTGTGTTTTGCAGATATTACAGTATATGTGTGTGTGTGTATGTGTGTGTGTGTTTTGTAGATATTACAGTATGTGTGTGTGTGCATGTGTGTTGCAGATACTATGTGTGTGAGTGTTGCAGAAACTACATATGTGTGTGTGTGTTTTGCAAATAAATACGTGTGTGTGTTGTGCTACAAATACTGTGTGTCCATGTATGTGTGTGTGTGTTTTTGTTACAGATACTGTATGTGTGTGTGTGTGTGTGTGTTAATGTCACAGATACTGTATGTGTGTGTGTGTGTGTGTGTGTCATATGACCATAATTATATTCCTATTATATCATACCTACTGGTCAAATAATAATAATAATAATAATAATAATAATAATAATAATAATATCCACCCACACTTTCCTTCCATCGTAGTAATTAAATATCTTGGTAATAAAGAACAACACGTGTATGATTTTAAAGCACCTCATAATAATAATAATTGAGGGGATTGCTTGAGTTAATTAACGTAAGGTGTTGTTGTTGTATGATCATAATAATAATAGTTGAATAGGTTGAGTCGACGTAAGGTGTTGTTGTTATGATTATATTTTGATATGATATTAATTTATTTATTTGTACGATGGAAGGGAAGTGTTGATGTGTGGTTGTATGATTATGGCTATATACCAATACACCACTACCACAACAGACATAATTCTAACAGATAAATATACATCTGCATACATCCATATATACATACCACAATATGAAGAGGAGTAAGGCCCGTATTCTGAGGTTAGGGTAAGTGAAGACATGTGTGAGTGGGACTTGTTTGGGTTGTGCCTTGGTGAGTTTGTTTACTGCTCGTTGTACTTCCTCACTTGACAGTCCTGTGGCACCGTTTTGGGCACCGATCTGAAAGTGTGTGGCACCGTTGAAAAGTTTGTGAAGTATGGCACCGTTCAAAGTTAGAAATATGGCACCGTTTTTGGCACCAATCTAAAAATATGGCACCGTTGAAAGTTGGAAATATGGCACCGTTGAAAGTTAGAAATATGGCACCGTTTTTGGCACCAATCTAAAAATATGGCACTTTTGAAATTAGAAATATGGCACCATTGAAAATTAGAAAATAATATACTGTATAATATAATTTATTATATATATATATATATATACAGTATACTGTATAATTATATTAGTAACTCACCTTTGTCATAATATCCGTACACTCCTTCACTCTGCCCTGAACCAATAGCCAGCGTGGTGACTCGGGAAGATATCTTAGGAAAAAATAATAAGAATAGTAATAGTAATAATGTTGATATTATTATTATTATTATTATTATTATTATTATTATTATTATTATTATTATTATTATTATTATTATATTTATTATTATTATTATTATTATTATTATTATTATTATGAGGTGCTGCAAAATCATACACGTGTTGTTTTTTATTACAAAAATATTTACTATACACCATGGAAGGAAAGTATGGGATGGATATTTGATTATGGCTGTATGTAAAAATGTATATATATTATAAGTCAGTCGTACATACATACCTCCAGTAACAGAATCCCAACACACAGGGAACACAGGTGGACAGAGCCAGGAACTTCCATTGTGGCACCAACCAAGCCACCAAGGACACACAACACATACCAAACGTCCACGCTAGAAACGACAACATCACCACCAATGCACGATAACCAACGGGTGTCAACTCAAGACCTGCAGAGAAAGATTGATTGATGGATGGATGGATGGATGGATAGTAGGCGCCGCAACATCGAGGTCCTATAGCGCCAGACAAAGGTGATAGAGAGGGTTGCCAGCAAGCAGGAAGGAAATAAAAAGAAAAGAGGGATAGTGGAGAGAAAGAGGAGAAGGAGGAATAGAAAGAATAGAAAGAGGAGAAGGAGGAATATAAAGAATAGGAAGAGGAGAAGGAGGAATATAAAGAATAGAAAGAGGAGAAGGAGGAATATAAAGGAATACAAAGGAAGTAATGCAGGTAAAAAGGAGGTCCATAGGGTACCTGTTTAACTCTGCTAATCTAGACTATATGTGTTGAAGGAAAGGATAGCAAAGAAGAAAGAATAAGTTACACCCGTAGGTTTAAAACATTTGAGGGCCCTTACTGGAGCTCTATGAACCCTCCAAACTACTCCAGGCAACAGATTCCCTAATCGAAACACTGAAGTGTTTTGTGGCCTGGATTATTTGGAGGGTTCATAGAGCTCCATGCAGTAAGGGCCCTCAAATGTTTTAAAACTACGGGCCTAAGGAATATAAAGAAATACAAAGGAAGTACATGCAGGCAACAGGAGGTCATATAATCATAACAAATCATAACAAATCATATAATTATACTCACAGATAATATAAGGCAAGGTTTCAAAGGAGAGACCAGCCAGGAAGCGAAGTACAAGATGAAGAAATGAGAACCAGCTAATTAAACTTACACCTATAAACAAACAACTCATATAATAATACTCACAGATAATATAAGGCATGAGGTAGTAGGTTTCAAAAGACAGACCAGCCAGGAATACGAAGTACAAGATGAAGAAATGAGAACCAGCTAATTAAACTTATAAACCTATAAACAAACAACTCATATAATAATACTCACAGATAATATAAGGCATGAGGTAGTAGGTTTCAAAGGAGAGACCAGCCATGAAGCGAAGTATAAGATGTAGAGGAAGTGTTGTAACGAATGGAAGTACAACAGTAAATATAATGTGAATCACCAAGGAGAAGTAGAACACCAGACGACGACCTAAACTGTTAATAATGGGATGGTGGGCTCATATTATTATTAGTATTAGTATTAGTATTAGTATTAGTATTAGTATTAGTATTAGTATTAGTATTATTATTATTATTAGTTAATGTAATTGGTGGGGGGGTATTAATTAAGAGGGTGTGGGAATACGGGGACAGGCTTGGGGGGGTTTGAGGGGTGCGGGAATAAGGGGACAGGCTTGGGGGGGTTTGGGGGGTGTTGGAGGGTGCAGGAATAAGGGGACAGTAAACACAATGTGGATGACCAATGGCAAGTAGTACACCAGGTGGGGGTAGTAGTAGTAGTAGTAGTAGTAGTAGTAGTAGTAGTAGTAGTAGTAGTAGTAGTAGTAGTAGTAGTAGTAGTAGTAGTAGTAGTATATAGTAGTAGTAGTAGTGGTAGTGGTAGTAGTAGTAGTAGTAGTAGTAGTAGTAGTATATAGTAGTAGTAGTAGTGGTAGTGGTAGTAGTAGTAGTAGTAGTAGTATTGGTGTTGTTGTTATTTATCTATTTATCATTAATTTAGGGATTGTTTCTTTTAAGGAGGAAGTTTTGTGTTGGTATTTCTGGAGCAACTGAATCCTCCAAACTATTCCAAGCATCGTTCAGAACACCATTATTTTTGGCTCTTCTGGTCCTGTTTTTTCCTGACATATTTTGGAGGAATCGTGGCAAAAAAAAAATATATAATACCCCCTTAAATGTGTACTATATTTACAACTACACAGTGGTGCCACGTTTCTTTACACCCACTGGATATTGTATTCATAATTTACTAGTGGAGACAACTGTACAACCATAATCAAATATATAACCATTGACACTTTCCTTTCATCGTGCAAATAAATCTGTATCGTATCAAACTATAATCATACAACAACAACAACAACACCTTACGTCAACTCAACCCCCTCAATTATTATTATTATGATTGATTTTGATTGATGGATATTAGGCTTGTCAACATGGAGGTGGTATAGCGCCAGAAAAAGGTGATAGAGATAAAGGTGTGACAGCAAGCAGGAAGGAAATAAAAGAAAAGAGAGACAGTTGAAGAGCTGAAAGCTAATGGCTGGGGCCGATGGGGCGCCAAAACCCTGTAAGTATTGCCCACATTACTATAGGCAATACCCTCCTATACGGGGTATTATTATTATGAGGTGGTGCAAAATTATACACGTGTTGTTCTTTATTACCAAGATATTTACTACCATAGAAGGAAAGTGTTGGTGGATATTATTATTGTGGCTGTACATACACGACTACTACTACTACTACTACCACTACTACTACTACTACTACTACCATCACTACTACTACTACTACTAGGCTACTACTCTATATACACACACTACTACTACCACTCTTACTATAATATATAACTGTACATACATTACATTACACTGGTTTTGTATTCCTTTTGTATTGGTTTTGTACTCACACCTTGTCAGCCAGTACAGGAAGGACCAAAGTGCCTACAGTGTTGCCAATCATGTAGGTGGAGAGCAGCAGAGGGGAGTAGTGTTCTTTATTGCACACCCAGTCAAAGGAAGTGGCAACAGTGGAGGTGTATTGGGAGTCGTCATATTCCCACCCATTCACACACTCTGTAAACAAACAGACAAACATATAATCACTAATAATATTGTAGTAATATATCTATATATATAAAACAGTCCGTCTGTCTGTTTTTCCGTCTGTCTGTCTGTTTAGCCGCTATGCACAGCCACATCGTTTCACCTAGAGTAATAATTTTTACATACATTTTATCTCTAAACCCTGGAGAGTGTCTTGGCCTTATATTTTTTTTTTTCCAATGATTAACCAATTAAAAACGACTTTTTTCCTTCCCCCCCCCCCCAGCTGACAAATGCTGGTAAATTTTGTCATTTTTCAACTTTCATGTAGGCAAAAAAAATTCTTACAGAATGAAAGAGCTTGAATTTACACACCAGGAACTGAAAACGGGAGCCTTCTAGGTGTACGCAAAAGCGTATAACAAGAACATCAAATTCTTCATTTTTTTATAAATAAAATAGTATCTCCTTAAACAATGAAAGAAAATTGCTAGAAAACCACATGCTCTCTCTCTCTCTCTCTCTCTCTCTCTATGTAAATGTAATCATGTTCTTAGACAAACAGACAGACGGACAGACAGAGACACAGACAGACAGACAGACAGACAGATATAGATGGATAGATAGATATAGATAGATAGATAGATAGATAGATAGATATAGATAGATAGATATAGATAGATATAGATAGATAGATATATATATATATATATAGAGAGAGAGAGAGAGAGAGAGAGAGAGAGAGAGAGAGAGAGAGAGAGAGAGAGAGAGAGAGAGAGAGAGAGAGAGAGAGAGAGAGAGAGAGAGAGAGAGAGAGAGAGAGAGAGAGAGAGAGATAGAGATATATAGATAGATAGAAATATATAGATAGATAGATAGATAGATAGAGATATATAGATAGATAGAGATATATAGATCGATAGATAGATAGATAGATAGATAGATAGAGATAGATATCTCTATATATAAAACAGTCCATCTGTTTGTCTTTCTGTTTGTCTGTCTGTTTAGCCGCTATGCACAGCCGCATCGTTTCACCTAGAGTAATAATTTTTACATACATTTTATCTCTAAAACCTGGAGAGTGTCTTGGCCTTATATTTTTTTTATTTTTTCAATGATTAACCAATTAAAAACGACTTTTATCCTTCCCCCCCCCCAGCTGACAAATGCTGGTAAATTTTGTCATATTTCAATTTTCATGTAGGCAAAAAAAATTCTTACAGAATGAAAGAGCTTGAATTTACACACCAGGAACTGAAAACTGGAGCCTTCTAGGTGTACGCAAAAGCTTATAACAAGAACATCAAATTCTTCATTTTTTTATAAATAAAATAGTATCCCCTTAAACAATGAAAGAAAATTGCTAGAAAACCACATGCTCTCTCTCTCTCTCTCTCTCTCTCTCTCTATGTAAATGTAATGTTCTTAGACAAACAGACAGACAGAAGACACAGACAGACAGACAGACAGATATAGATAGATAGATATAGATAGATATAGATAGATAGATAGATAGATATAGATAGATAGATAGATAGATAGATAGATAGATAGATAGATAGATAGATAGATAGATAGATAGAGATAGATAGATAGATAGATAGATAGATAGATAGATAGGTAGATAAAGATAGATACATAAATCCCCGGACAACGTCGGGTATCCCTGCTAGTAGGAAATAAATAAACAATAATAGTAGAAAATATTAAATAATCAGAAAATATTAATAGGCAAATATGGAAATAGTACAAAAATAAATGAGTATTGTACAAGTTGGACACATGAATGGGTGGTACAGCCCAGGTGAAAGATGGTCATTTTCTGTCAATATCAAGTTCCTTATTAGTGCCAAATAGGAGACATCAGGGGCAGAAGTCAGTATTGAGGATGGTAATAAAAAGCAAGTACAGCTGGTCAAACTCCCGTGAGGCCCACCCAGCGTTGTCAACGTTGGCCGAGATAACCCCGAATCACTAGTTGTGAGCTCTGCTCGTTCGAACCATTCACTGGTGGGAGGTAGAAGTAAGGAGGGGTTTGAGGAGGGTAAGGGAGGGGGGGTGCCTATACAAGAGAGGTGAGAAATTATTTTTGGGAAGTGAAAAATCTGTAATGCCCAGTTATCAATTATTAATATACCGATATTCGTGTCAATTATTAACATAATTAAAGATAAGATTAACTTTTTCATATTATGATGCATCACAAAAACAACTGAGGTAACATTATTGTATAATGTTTTTATATAATATTCACTGGTTATCATCAAGCACTAAATGATGAAAAATGTCTTACACAATAACTGAATAAGAATCATGATGAATGAAGCCAATGTTTATATTACCTTTATATTACATGTGTCAAGTGTTGATACCAATAACACACTTCCATTTCCCCCGTATCTACCTAACAGTTTATAATATTCTTGTCAAGGCTTTCATTATCCATCACGTGAAAGTAACCTTGTAATTATTCTGAATACTTTTAATAATAGCCTGTTGTATTGAATATAGTGAACACGTGCTGTTTGGTAATTTACTATGAATCCCTCGGTATTTCAACTGTTTCTAGGTAGCAAAAAAAAATTATTTTGGCAGAAAATACTAGTGAGCAGAGGCCAGCAGGGAGATTGTGTCTGACACCCACAGTCTTGTCAACTGTATTTTTTTCCATTAATTAGAGACTGACGTTGACTCTAGTCTTATTAGCCCACATTAGTTTTGATACTCGAAGAGGATTATGAGTTGGTTGAAAACCACTAAACTGGTAAGGAAGGATACTGAAGACTGAGTGTGAAAATATTCCCTCTCCAACATGTTGGCAGTCCTGATGACTTGAAGATGTGTAAGGTGGTGCAGTCAGTCAGTTCACAAGGCAACGTGTATATGGAGATACACACTAATATCAACCTTGTTGCAGAAAACAATAAAGACCAACACGGCATCAAATACAACGGTTTGAGTAGTGATAGAGTGTATAATTATGGAAAGTCACACTAATATCAACCTTGTAGCTGAAGACAGTAAAGACCAATATGGCAATAAATACAACCGTATGAGTAATGGGAAGGTGTTGTATGATGGGAAATACAGGATTTCAGACCGTAACACGCCTTAAATAAAGTTTAATTTTAAGAAATGTTGAAAATGGTTGCTAGGTTCTTTATTAACATGTTTGATGAAACCTCAACTGAACATCCCATGTATTACTTGATGGAACTATTACAATGTTTAAATAATTATGAATATACTGTATATAGTTCTCTCACAACTCATGACAGATAAAACCAATAGAACCTCTGTCACCAAAAATATTATGTTATGTGTGTGTACTGGCTTATATACAGTATATAAGTATATTACATGCCCACAGAAAAGAGATACAGAGCAAATAATTTTTGCTACCAAGAGACAAATGACAAAACAAAGGTTTCATAGTCAAATTGCAATAATTTCAATACAACAGGCTATTATTAAAAATATTCAGAATATTACAAGGCTGCTATCACATGAGGGATAATGAGAGCCTTGATTATAAACTGTAAGGTAGATACGGGGGAAAGGGAAGGGTGTTAGTGGTATCAACACTTAACACATTTGCTTAATTCGATAAAGAGCATTCTGGTTCATGATTCTTATTCAGTTATTGTGTAAGTATTTTTCATCATTTAGTGCTTGATAATAGCCAGTGAATATTATAAGAAAAAAATTATACAATAATGTTACCTCGGTTTTGTGATGCATCATAATATTGAAAAGTTAATCTTATCTTTAATTATGTTAATAATTGACACGAATATCGGTATATTAATAATTGATAACTGGGCATTACAGATTTTTCACTTCCCAAAAATAATTTCTCACCTCTCTTGTATAGGCACCCCCCCTCCCTTACCCTCCTCAAACCCCTCCTTACTTCTACCTCCCACCAGTGAATGGTTCGAACGAGCAGAGCTCACAACTAGTGATTCGGGGTTATCTCGGCCAACGTTGACAACGCTGGGTGGGCCTCACGGGAGTTTGACCAGCTGTACTTGATAATAGACAATGGTTACTCAAATGGGACAAGTATCTTTCACCTGGGCTGTACCACCCATTACTGTTCAACTGTACCTTGTGTATAGTTGGTGATGACGTAATGTGGAGCGTTGTTGTTGTTGTTATGTTTATCAGGAATCCAACGGTACATCTCACAGCTTGAGAATTCACCAGAGTCTTCTAATCTGTTGGGGAAGGGAGGGAGTAATGAAGAGAGGCTGTTGAAAAGACTATATAATTCATCCCTTGTCAACATCACAATAACAACAAAAGGAGCCGTTGAAAAGACACTCTCACCTTTGTCAACATCACAATAACAACACCATAATGGGCTGTTGAAAAGACACTCTCTCCCTTGTCAACATCACAATAACAGTAACAATAACAATACAGGCCATGCACCAATTCACCAACTAACTAATTATTGCAATGGAGATCTTATTATGCATTTATTTACTGTCTGTAGGTATTCGAAGCACACCTCTGGATACTTATTAATGTTCGTAACTGTGTACTGTACATAGGGGAATATCTAAAAACCAATCATAAAAGAAAAAGAAATCGAGTGGACATTAAATTGATTACCCTTTTCTAGTACAGTACATAAATCTTTAGTGCACAGTGACTGATCTGAGGCAGCCAGGCAGGAGCTCCTTCTGATGGGTTCTCATTTTTTTTTATCCTGTATTATGTATTCAGAGTTGGGTGATAAATATCCCTTCCCTCCCCACCCCCTTGTCTCACCTCATCCTGACTGACTGATGAGGATGAGGGAAACATGAAGTACTTATCCTGTATCGTAGGAATGGTGGGAGATGAGGACGCCATTTCCCTACGCAATAATAATAATAATAATAATAATAATAATAATAATAATAATAATAATAATAATAATAATAATAATAATAATAATAATAATAATAATAATAATAATAATAATAATAATAATAATAATAATGATAATAGTAATAGTAATAATAATAATAATAATAATAATAATAATAATGTATAATATGAGACCTGCCTTATTTGATGATAATAATAATAATAATAATAATAATAATGCTGTTTGATGTGATCCTTGCCTGGGAATAGTAATGTTTTTCCACTGTTGGTGTGTGTATTGTGTGCCGTTGTGAAGGTGGTCAACACTTGGGGGTCGACACCAGTGTGGAGGTACAGCCATTTGAAACATCAATGTAGAAGTCTGCAATAGAGAGATATATAAAGTAAATATACAGTCGTGGTCAATTATAATCATCCACATATGGGTATCTCTAACAATTTACTGTCTAATCTAATTATGTTTTCACGTTCACATAATTATGATGTTATTGTTTTAAGTAGTATGTAGCTGCTTAATTGTAGTAAATTAAGCAATGGTAGTTAACCTATTTATTAGAAAGCTTATCATCTAAGGCACAGAGGGAAGCTGTCAAACTCTTACGTGAGTTACCCCTACATGGATGATTATATTTGACTACGACTGTACAGCCATGGCTGATAGTTCTTGACCAGGGTCCACGGAGTGTTGGTGAGCAACTGAACAGAGTTCCAACAAGTTAATTTTCCAAACCATTCTCAACGTTGAGAGAGGTTTAGAAGACTCACTTTTTCGAACTCTGTTCAGTTACTTTCCAACACTCCTTGGACCCTGGTCAAGCACTATCAGCCATGACTGTACATCCAGGTTAATTATTTATACACACACACACACATACACACATACAGTCTGCATTTATTCACACCAGAGGAAAATACAAAAACAAACACGTCATTAGAGGTAAGCAGATTATAAATAAAAAAAGTTGAAAGCTTAACTTGTATTGAATAAAACAACAACCAATGAATAAACCAGATGAAATGTCTGTCCCCCTACTCCCCCCCCGCACCCCCTAAAGTAAGTGAAGGTACACTCCGTTTATCTTACATATAATAATCTTGACCTTGGCAACAAGATAATCAATATAAAAAGTGTGTTAGGAAGGTCATCCACTCACTACTTTAGTTATTGTAAGGGGGTGTGGGGGTAGGGGACAGGCTTGGGGGGAACTGGCTGGTGGGGTGCTGGAATAGGGGGACAGGCTTGGGGTGGGTAGAAAGCCTGCCTGTCCCCCTATTCCCGCACCACCCTAATCTCCCGAAACCTCCACAAACCTGTCCCCAAACTCCTGCACCCCCTAAAAACCCCTCCAACCCTGTCCCCCTATTCCCACACCCCCTGTAAACACAAGGCTTTTATTTTATCAAGGACATAAGGGTGATGAGACATTAAATTCATTATTGATACTAATCCTTATAAATACTTATGGCTTCAGAAAAACATCTTGTTATGAATATTAACTTTGACTAACTAATCCGTTGATGTGATAGTTTCATTTGTCATTACAACAATATTCTTAACTTTAAATATCCTTAAAGATTAAAGATTTCTTGTTAAATAAAATGTACTGTACATCTTCCTTACATAGTCATTACATTTATTTTATGTTAAATATGTTTTCCAGATCGTTCTAAATAAAACTTTTTTTTTATTTTTACCAAATTTCAATTATTAACATTCTTCTCTCCCTCGAGTGTGTGTGTGTGTGTATGTGTGTCAAGATATATGATTACATTAGGAATATATTTGGTGAATTATATATCATCTATAATTATACATGCTGTAATTAACTCATCATAGCTTCAATTTGCTTCTTAAATTGTTCATAATTTAAATATTTCCTCCAAAACCTCCAGCTCATTACACTGGCTACCTAACCTCGGGGGGGGGGGGGGGGGGGGAATACTTTGCCCCCCCCCCCAAAAAAAAAAAAAAAAATGACGTCCCTGTTTGTATGGAACCAAATTAAAAGAAACACATCATTAAATTATAAAAAGTACAAAGATCAGCAACAAGATGGTTAACAAGTTGTCTACCTAATGTATACATGTACAGCCACAATCAAATATCCAGCCACACTTTCCTTCCATCATATTTAATATCTTGGTAATAAAGAACAACACGTGTATGATTTTGCACCACCTCAAAATAATAATAATTGAGGGAGTTGAATTGACATAAGGTGTTGTATGGATGGAAGGAAAGTGTTGGTGGTTATTTGATTTTGGCTGTACATATCTGTATATAAATTCCCATGTGTAAATAAATACCAGTATACCAGGAGTCTGTGTGTGTGTGTGTGTGTGTGTGGTGATATTAATATTACCTCTATCTATCAATATTTACCTGTATCTATCAATGAGGTTAAATGGATCAAGGCACACCCACGTTTTCTGACTGCCACGAAAAAAATCCTAATATAGTGAGTGAACTACCATAGAAAAACGTGTGTATGTTTGTGTTTCATTGTTTTCCCTATAATATAGCTACGAAAAAGTAACAGGCACCTTCCATCCACATTACAATTATACCCCCAAAAAAAACAATAACAATGAACACTTACTATGTATCCTGAGAAAAAAAAAAACACTGAAATCGATATACATTTATTATACAAAAAAAAAAAATACATAATGAACACTTACGATGTATCCTGAGAAAAAAAAAAGACACTGAAATCAATATACATTTATTATACCCAACAACACAGAAAAAAACAAAACAAAAACAATGAATACAACAACAGTAAAAATAAATAAACATAATGAATACTTATGTTGTATCCTGCGAAAAAAAAGACACTGGAATCAAGATACATTTATTATACGATTTATACCCAACACACACACAAAAAAAAGAGAAATATAATGAATACAACAACAGTAATAAGAAAACAAGTGCAAGCATAAACAAATAAATAGACAAGTAAACAATAAAAACAATAAAAATAACAACAATAATAATAAAAAGAAAACAAACAAGTGCAAGCAAAAACAAAATATTTATCAAGTTGACGAGTGAACACAAATATACAAACAACAACAACAACAACAATAAAAACAACAACAACAACAGTAAAAACCAAACAAAAACATAATGAGTACTTACGTTGTATCCTGTGAAAAATGACACAGGAATAAGGACGAGAGTAATGAGTAGTATTTGATAACGACCCATTCCCCCGACCCTCTCCAGTAAGTTATCGAAGTCATTTACACTTTTATCCTTCTTCATATTATCTCCTCCACCTCCTCCACCTCCACCTCTTCCACCACCACCAACACCAATAAGTTTATCTTCTCCTCCACTTCCTCCACCAATAAGTTTATCCTCTCCTTCACCACCAACTTGACCCCCTCCACCAACAACACCAACTCGACCCCCTCCTCCATCACCAAAAAGTCGACCCCCTCCTTCACCCACAAGATTATCCTCTCCTCCACCACCAAGAACAACAATTCGACCCCTTCCTCCTCCACCAACACTTCCTCCACCACCTCCACCAACAAGTATATCCTCTCCACCAACACCAACACCACCACCACCAACAACAACAACCCGACCCCCTCCACCACCACCATCACCTTCCTTGGCTACACTGCTTCCTTTCATTATCTTCCTGGATTTGGTAACTAGTTTTGGTATAATGGGTTATTTTTTTTTTGCTTGAACTTGATTTTGGTATATTTTGCTTGCTTTTTGTTGTTGTTGTTCTTGTTTTTGTTGTTGTTGTTGTTGTTGTTGTTGTTTGTATATTTGTGTTCACTCGTCAACTTGATAAATATTTTGTTTTTGCTTGCATTTGTTTGTTTTCTTTTTATTATTATTGTTGTTATTGTTATTGTTATTGTTATTTTTCACTTGTCTATTTGTTTTTGAATGCACTTGTTTTCTTATTATTATTATTATTATTATTGTTATTATTTTTATTGTTCACTAGTCTATTGTTTTGTTTTCCTGTTTTTGTTTATTTTTCCAATCACACTTCGATTTGTGTTCTTTTTTATTTGTGGTTACTGAAGTTCACTATTATTCTTCCTGTTAACTATATTTTAATTCTTTACTTAATTAATCCACACTCAGTTTGTTATTTTAATTATGATAAAGATTCTATTTTTACTACATAATTGATTGGCTCTTTAATTGTTATTTGAAAACCACTATAGTCTTCCTATAACTCTTCTTCCTTCTCCTTCTCTTCCTTCTTTTCTTCCTCCTCCTCTTCTCCCTCTTCCTCTTCTTCCTTTTCTTCCTCCTCCTCTTCTTCTTCCTTATCCTCTTCCTCCTCCTCCTTATCCTCCTTCTCTTCCTTCTCTTCCTTCTCCCTCTTCCTCCTCCTCCTCTAACTTTTCCTCCTCCTCCTCTTCCTTCTCTTCCACCTCTTCTTCTTCCTCCACCTCTTCCTCTTCCCTTCCTTCTCTTCTTCCTTATCCTCCTCCTTCTCTTCTTCCTTCAGCTAATGTGCAATACGTGTTTCCTTTACTTAACCCACAACTCAACACACCAACAACAACAACACCAACAACACAACACACACTGAGGCTTCAATCTCACATCAGTAGAGAAGATAATAGACAAGTCAGAAGATAATAATTATATCAGCCTTCGACACACTATAGATAATATTACAAGAGTGTCTTCAGCAGCAAAAAAAAAAAAAAAAACAGAAATTATGTCAACCCTCTTCAGTAGTAAAAAAAAATAAAAATAAAAAATAAAGGAGAGATGAAGGTTGATATTTTTATTATGTCCATCAAGGGTGAATGTTGTAGTTAGTGATAAGGTAATAAATTATAAGTTTATCAATATAAAGTCCATGAGTATTATAAAAAACATGATTGTCTAAACTCTAGACACTTCTATCAAATGAGTGTTTATGTGTTTTGTTTTATGTTTTGTTTATTTTTCTTATGATGCAATGACGTCAAGCAACTGATAGGTTACGAAATACACACACACACACACACACACACATAAATACACACACACACATGCATACTCACACATACATACACACACACACACACACACACACACTCGGAAATATAACATAACTAAACACGGGAATACAGAAAAAGCATTACCTTATAAACTACTTCATTAAATTGACCCAAACGAAGATGGCCCATCAGAATAATATAAGTTGGTCCCAAACCCTGGTACTGTATAGTCGACTACAGAAGTGGTGTTGCCTCACCTGCTGCTTCACTGAGACAGGCAGTGTTCATGGACTCGAGAAATAAGCACGTTTTCTACAATTAATTCATTAACACTCTCGAGTCTATGAACATGGCGTGCCTCGGTGAAGCAAGTGAGGCAACAGGACTTTTGTCGCCGACTGTACACTTGGCCAACGTTCTCCCTGGACCATCTTATCTCGCTGCAAGAGGCGAATATTATGGCTGCATGGCAACACTGTATAATTATGAGTACCATGGCTGCATGGCAACACTGTATAATTATGAGTATCATGGCTGCATGGCAACACTGTATAATTATGAGTATCATGGCTGCATGGCAACACTGTATAATTATGAGTATCATGGCTGCATGGCAACACTGTATAATTATGAGTATCATGGCTGCATGGCAACACTGTATAATTATGAGTATCATGGCTGCATGGCAACACTGTATAATTATGAGTATCATGGCTGCATGGCACCACTGTATAATTATGAGTATCATGGCTGCATGGCAACACTGTATAATTATGAGTATCATGGCTGCATGGCAACACTGTATAATTATGAGTATCATGGCTGCATGGCAACACTGTATAATTATGAGTATCATGGCTGCATGGCAACACTGTATAATTATGAGTATCATGGCTGCATGGCACCACTGTATAATTATGAGTATCATGGCTGCATGGCAACACTGTATAATTATGAGTATCATGGCTGCATGGCAACACTGTATAATTATGAGTATCATGGCTGCATGGCAACACTGTATAATTATGAGTATCATGGCTGCATGGCAACACTGTATAATAATTATGTTTGTTGGTGAAGACGGGCTCGACGAAAGTTGGGATCAACAACACTCTTCTTCTGTAAAGTCATGGTCTAATGTACTGCAACACCTTCCAATGAGATGGCTTCGAAAATGATCCGACACTATAGCTGTTGGTGTGTGCAATTTTGGTTCATAAAATTAACTCGTATAGCTCGCTTTTATTCACCAGGTTGCAGTACATTAGACCATGACTTTACACTTGTGATACCTAATCCCTGACCAGAGACGAACGACAGGACCGGGCAGGCACCACACACACACACACACACCCTGCATTCGAACTCAACATCTATAGGTGTACTGGGTGGGGAAATGAACCACACACACATACACACACAAACACCCTACATTCGAACTCAGCCTCTATAGGTGTACTGGGTGTTGAAATGAACAATACCAGGCGATTCGAAGCTTTCTGCTCCTCACACTCTGGTCAGAAATTATGTATGACGAGAATACATTATTAGTGTAGAGTTCATCCGATAAATGGTGAGGTTATAACTTCACATTATAAAAGGTATAAGTTACATTACTCATTTTTAGCATAAAGATAAAGATACCGTTTGCCTGACAAGCTGATCTTTTAACTTTTCGTCTGTCTTGGAGCGTTTCTGTTAATTAAGGGGGTGCGGGAGTAGGGGACAGGCTTGGGGGGAGGGTGGTTTGGTGGGGGGTGAATAGGGGAACAGGATTGGGGGTGGTGGACCAGGGTCCAAGGAGTGTTGGAGAGTAACTGAACAGAGTTCGAAAAAGTGAGTCTTCTAAACCTCTCTCAACGTTGAGAATGGTTTGGAAAATTCACTTGTTCGAACTCTGTTCAGTTGCTCACCAACACTCCTTGGAATCTGGTCAAGCACTATCAGCCATGGCTGTAAAAAGACAGGTTTGCGAATAATTATCTGAGAACTAAGAGAGAGTACAAGAGATGCAAGCTATATAAAAAATATACCGGTAGGTATTCTACAGTAGATCTTGATGAGCCGTGTTGTGTTGTGTGTGTGTGTGTGTGTTTGTACTATGAAACACTAATGGTGGATTTAAGTTGGTCATAATGTAAATATTTGTCTGTATGCATGCTTGTGCTTCATTCTGTTATGTTTTCGTTCGTGTGTGTGTGTGTATGTGTGTGTGTGTGTGTGTGGGTGGGTGGTTGTCGTAATTGGATTCTCATGGGTCCCGCTACGGCGCAATTCATTAAAAAAAAATAATAATAATAAAAATGAAACCCTAACTGTTTATCTGACCATTGACTCTTATATTTGTTATTATCTGTACTCATTCATTAACCTTATCTTTGTACCCATGTGATAATTGTGTGTATGTGTGTCATATTATCAAAGTGTGTGTGTGTGTGTTTGTGTATGTGTGTGTGTGTGTGTGTGTGTCATACTATCAACGTGTGTGTGTGCATTGTCTTATAGTTACATTACTCATCATTAGCCCTAAACTGTATTATCAGAATGATTAATATGAATACCTTCATTATAGATTACAGTGCAGTTACTGTACTGTACGTGTGTATAGAGAGAATAATCCAAGAAACTATGATTTATTTGTATACTGTAAAATTCAGGATGTATAAAATGGTACTGAACTTGCATTATTACGCTAATCAACACTTTTTTTTAAACAGAATACAATGACAAACCAATTACTACCTAACTTATCTTAAATACTACCTAACTTATCTTAGTAACTAGAGGCATATGTCCGCTTATCTTAATACTACCTACTACTAACTTAGCTTAACCTATGTTACCACGGACCACAACAAGACTGACTCACTGCTGGGGCCAAGTTGAAGTCTCCTGGGGCTCACCATGCAGTTTGTTCTGTGATCCGTGTACACTCGTGATACGTAATCCCTGACCAGAGATGAACGGTAGGCACCACACACACACACACACATACCCTGCATTCGAACTCAGCCTCTATGGGTGTACTGGGTGTGGAAATGAACAATACCGGCAGATTCAAAGCTTTCTGATCCTCACATTCACACACACACTGCATTCGAACTCAGCCTCTATTGGTGTACTGGGTGTTGAAATGAACAATACCAGGCGATTCGAAGCTTTCTGTTCCTCACACACTGGTCAGAAATGATGTATGACGAGTGTACCGAGGTGTTGGGTGCATGAGGTGGGTGAAGTTGTGGCTCAGCTGGACGCCAGGGGTCTCCATCGCCATGCAGGGAACACTCAGTATTATTATGGTTGAAAGAAAAGGGGGGAGAAGGGTGGTGTGTGTGTGTGTGTATGTGTGTGTGAGGAGCAGAAAGCTTCGAATTGCCTGGTATTGTTCATTTCCCCACCCAGTACACCTATAGAGGCTGAGTTCGAATGCAGTGTGTGTGTGTGTGTGTGTGTGTGTGGTGCCTGCCGTTCGTCTCTGGTTAGAAATGACGTATCAGGAGTGTACTTATGTCGCTTAATTCGTGACTTGAGCGGCCCTGCATGGCTGCGACGCCTGGGCTGACGGAACAGTCTGGGACGGGGTTTCCCAAACTTTTTTATAGCAGTACCAAACCTGTCATCACCCCCATATTTATAAGCCTTCTAAAATCGTACGGATTTTAAATGGCACAGATATATTTTATTTTTTTAAATAATCACAGCATTGAGAAAAATAAGATTTTAATCATTAGACCCTCCATGACCCCCAGAAAGGTCTCATGACCCTTATTGGTGTCATGAGTCCCAGTTTGGGAACCCCCAGTCTATCAGATGTCTGACTGTGTGTGTGTGTGTATTCTCAACGGGAGTGTTTGTGTGTATGTGTATCGTACTCTCAACGTGTGTGTGTGTGTGTGTGTGTGTGTATCGTACTATCAACGTGTGTGTGTGTGTGTATCGTACTCTCAACGTGTGTGTGTGCATGTGCATCGTACTATCAACGTGTGTGTGTGTGTGTGCATGTGTATCGTACTCTCAACGTGTGTGTGTGTGTGTGTGTGTGCATGTGTATCGTACTCTCAACGTGTGTGTGTGTGTGTGTGTGTTCTCAATGGGTGTTTTATATTTGTTAGTTTTTTCTGTAATAATATTACAATAAGATATGATATAAAATGTATAACAAGTTGAGCTTCGTGTAATTGAAAGTATTACAATATATCTTTCTCTTATCTTATCCTTCACTATATCCCCCCTAACGGTACCTGCCTTGAAGTGGTGGGGGGGCTTGTGTGTCTCTGAGACCTGGTGAGCTGTACTAGAGGGGGCTCCAGCCCCTGCTCTGCCCCGATATCGGGGAGAGAGGGTTTCCCATGCTAGGAAGGTCACTAGTGAGAGACCAGACTAAATGGTTCCCATCTTTCAGTTTTTCAACTGTCCCTCTTTTCTTTTTCTTTCCTTCCTGCTTGTTGTCACACCTTTATCTCTATCACCTTTTTTCTGGCGCTATACCACAGCAATGTTCACAACCCCTATATCCAACAATAAAAAATAATCCTTCAATATATAATAATTAATCTTTATCTTTCCCCCCAATAATATACCGATTTCTTTCAAGTTTATATTGTGTGTGTGAGAGGGAGAGAGAGAGAGAGAGATCATGTGAGACAGTGAGAGAGAGGCATGAGTAAATTTTGTACAGAGAGAGAGAGAGCAGTGTTTCCACTTTACGGTAAAATACCCCATTTTAGGGTATTTGTACCCTCCTTAGGGTAACATTTAGGGTAAGGCTAAAATATGTAAAATCTAGGGTAATCAAGCATTTCTTGGGGTGTTTCACTCATATTTTAGGGTAATGGGAAAATTGTAATTTAATAGCTTCAATACACAGTTTCAATCAGAAACCCCTAATTTTTTTGGGCTGAAGCAAGAAGTTAATATGCTTGTCAGAAGCATTTGTTCAGATTTCATGAGTGTGCCTTATGTTAAAAGATGTGAGCTCTCTGCACTACATCCAAATCATCCTTTGTTCTCTGGGAGTATGGTTCCTGATGAGATGACATAAGGAAACTGTAAGTGAAATTAAAGCTAGTGGTTGTGCTAGTGATGAAGAACTGACCAGATTTTACCATACCTGTAGACAATTCCTCATTGAGTTTGTGAAACAGATACAAAGTAGATTTTATGTTGATGATTCCATACATAAATCTCTACAGTGCCTTGATCCCCGAAATGCTGCAATCCTTCAACCACCTTCTCTGTCTAAGCTCATTGATGATATTCCCCAACTCTCAAAATCTGCTGACAAAAACCTCACAGATGAAGAGTGGAGAAAACAGCATCTAGCTGGTGCAGGAACTTTCCGGCCAACTCACCTGCCCTGTACTGAGTACTGGAATATTGTTTGTAACCAAACATATGCTGCAAATAACCCATGCTTCCCAAATCTATAAGTGGTGATGTCAACACTTTTATCATTACCATTCTCTAATGCACCTGTAGAGCGCTTCTTTAGTATGTTGAACCTAACTAAAACTAGCCAAAGGTCAAGTTTAAAAAATAAAACTCTTAGTGGACTAATGCACATGGTTTATAATCTAAAGAATACAAATCTAACAGCAGACAGCTTTGATACAGATAACAGACTAATAGCAGCTCTTCGGAATGTTAAAAGCAATGCAACATATAGTGAAACCAACAAAATGTAGGCTAGTTAGGCTACTTATGAAGGCTAGCATATCAGAGTCTCTATTTAATCCTGGAAATAAAAAAGGAATTTATAAGTAGCCTACTGGGGAAAGTACAGGTAAGCTACACATTTAACATTCAATATAATTTTTTTTACATAATATTATCACATATGTTATTCTTATATTGTTTTGAATTAATTTGTTAAACTTGGAAGCGATAGTGGTAGTTAAGATATACTAAACCGGCACTAATTAGAGAACAAATAGTTCTTAAATTATAACATTTATTTTAAAGAGTGATGCTACTTACAGAAAAACATATTTAGTTAAATGTTGTTCAATTGTGTCTTCATGTATGGACTTTATTTATGCATTCTAAAAAAGTGTACATTTTGTTTTCAATTACAAATTGAAGTGATGAATGTGGATATGAACCATGGCATACACTAATAAGTATTTTTCTAGGCGTTAATTAAGTTCCAATATTGGCATCCGAAGGCCTAAAGGTACGGGTATATGGAAGATTACTATAATGTACAATATATAACATAGTCATGTGAAAAGCAATTTTTATATTGAGTTCAGTTATCAAAATAATTGCATTGTTTTGCAGGATTTTTTTTTAAACCATGTCAGCGTTTTGTAATAATATGCTCACAATATGTGCGACACAGAATATATATATGTTTTGTACAATAACCTCTGTGAAATATATCGTTTACCTCAGCTAATACTATCATATTCCTCGTTATTCAATAGATCAGATATAAATTATGTACATTTAAACACTTGTGATAATGGGACCGTTCGCATGAAGAAAAAAGCTGCCACATACCACCAGATTTGTACATTTCCTTTTTTATAAAAACGACAATGCAAATTAGCTTACCACAGGCCCCCTGTCATGATATTATACTAACAACATTATTTTGATTCACTTAAGAACATAAGAGTACCTATCTATGAGCTCACATACTAATTTGTGATGTTTTTTATGTTGTGCTTTGATGTTGGTTGTATAAGGCCTAGGTTGAAGATTTATTGATTTTACATAGGTATTGAAGTATAATATTAACTATTTTTAAAAATAAATGCTCTCATGAGTCAATAGCAAAGTGATTAATATGAAAATAAAGAATTTTTTGTCAGCGGGAGTACGAGCGTATAGAACACTGACTCGGTGAAGAGAGGTTTCAATTCATATATACGGAGATATTTAACTATCTTTAAGGCAAATATTCATTGATATTAGTATAAAATATTTTTGTCAAGAGGTAGTTTGTGTATATGTGCTTGTATAAAAATATTCCAACCACCATAACCATCGCGAGAAATGTATGTATTTTATATAGGGTAACAAACGATAATTATGATTTAAAAACTATATTAGTATTAGTATTTATACGAACACACACTTTAGCAGTTCCATTGACATCACTATGAAGTCAAATGATCCAGTTTATCGACATTGTAATGAAACAGAATAATTTAGTGTTGGTTTCTTGCGAGTTTAATGGCTGAAAAAGCTATAGTCACGTAGTACCCCGTACTGTCTGCTGCTCTCGAGGCTGGCTAGCGTATGAACGAATATCAACAAACATCAGATTGAGTCTTGTATCTTCATCTTCATCTTGTATTGAAGCCTTCTTTGTCGATTGTAATAAATCACACGAGGGAAAATCATTCCCATTAGAAACAGTTACCACCACCAAGCCGATACTACTACCAGAACACATCATACATCACTTGGTTGCTGTGTTTGTTATTGTTTTGACTGTTAAGCATGTCGTACTGTAGGCAGCGAGTATCTGCTGAAATAATTTATTTTTCTGTTATTACCTTTGTTGGTGGTCACTTGGAACATTTATAATACATTAAAAATCAAGAAATATTCACATGTATATATAAAACCGATGAATGTTTATCCATTGAGGCACACACACCAAAAATAGTACAGCACAATAAAACTCCTCAAACTATATTACTAGCTCATTAATATGCACTTTAACGTCTTTAAAATGTTTACTGGAATATTAAAATCATAGTAAATACGTTATTTTAACGAAGAAGGGTCTATATGCAATTTTGTCCATGTACCCAATACAAAAATAAAAAAATAAAATCTGGAAGTATGTGGTGTCAATCGCTAGATCCACGCTTCATGCGAACGGTCCTATTGAAAGGCCATAGTTTCGTAAAATATCAGTAAAAATGTGGAATTGTGAAATTTAGGGTAATTTGTCCAGTTTTAGGGCGTTTCAAGAGGAGGATTTGGGGTAAAAAAATATTGGCTCGTGGAAACCCTGAAAGAGAGGCATAATGAGTAAATCTGCAGAGAGAGAGAGAGAGAGAGAGAGAGCGAGAGAGAGAGAGGCATAATGAGTAAATCTGCAGAGAGAGAGAGAGAGATTGATTGATTGCTGGATATTAGGCGCCGCAACATGGAGGTGGTATAGCACCAGAAAAAGGTGATAGAGATAAAGGTGTGACAACAAGCAGGAAGGAAATGAAAAGAAAAGAGAGACAGTTGAAGAACTGAAAGATGGGAACCATTTAGTCTGGTCTCTCACTAGCGACCTTCCTGGCATGGGAAACTCTCTCTCCCCGAAATCGGGGCGGAGCAGGGGCTGAGCCCCCTCTAGTATAGCTCGCCAGGTCCCAGAGACACACAAGCCCCCCCACCACGTCAAGGCGGTTCCCGTTGGAGAGAGAGAGAGAGAGAGAGAGAGAGAGAGAGAGAGAGAGAGAGAGAGAGAGGTGTATGTCAGTCCAGCGTGGGAAAATAAATAAATAAGGTCAAATGTGATTAACTGTACCCCAAGTATATAATGTTGATATCAGTAATGTTATTAATTGTTATCTCCACTAACAGATCCTTCAGTCTTATCGTTCACCTACTGTATAATATAATAGTGTTTTTATTTACTGCTCTGTGTGTGTGTGTGTGTGTGTGTGTGTGTTGGGAAGAGTAATAATGGTTTGTGTGTGTGTGTTTGTGTTGGGAAGAGTAATAATGGTTTTTGTGTGTGTATGTGTATGTGTAAAATTGGTTTGTGTGAGTGTGTGTGTTGGGGGTTATAACGTTGATCTGTGTGTGTATGTGTGTTGGGGGGTAAAACGTTGATCTGTGTGTATGTGTGTGTGTTGTTATTTCTTATGGTGACCACTGT
Source organism: Petrolisthes manimaculis (assembly GCA_034508575.1). Taxonomy (NCBI): domain Eukaryota; kingdom Metazoa; phylum Arthropoda; class Malacostraca; order Decapoda; family Porcellanidae; genus Petrolisthes; species Petrolisthes manimaculis. The sequence continues at coordinate 102,847 of JAWZYT010003733.1, read as the reverse complement.
GGGTATGAGACTGTTGTTATATGAGTGTGTTGTTGTTGAAGTAATAGTGTAGTGGCCACACACACACATCTGGCCACTCCTACAGTATATTGAGAGGCAAGGTGCAGTCCTGAACCCCAGGTCTATTCCAAGTGCATCAGATTGACTAATCCTGGACCCTAGCACCTGGGGGACAACAGCTAATCCTCTACCATACCAGATATAAGGCGCCAGGCCTGCCCTAGGAGGCAGCAACCACTTCACCTCGCTGCATCCGCTGCCATACCTGGGGACACAACAAGGCAGTTTGTGTTGTCCCTGGAACCAGGTGTGGCGTCTGTTCCCGCCTCCATTGGAAGGAGGGCTGCCTAGCCAGCCTGAAGAATAGGGAGCAGGTGAAAGCCTGTTGTCCAAACTGCAGGCTAGGGCACCACGCCTGGAACCCAGGCTGTCCTGCACGCCCCACTGCCGGCGGAGACCCGAGCTGCTCCCGGGAAAGGTTGCAGTTGCCCCAGCCGAATCCAATGGCCTCCAATAGGTTGGCGCTTGGCTTAGTTGTCCTGGCTTAATAACCAACCGCCGTGAGGTTGCCGTCGCACCACTTATTACCATCGTACCCATGCCAGTGTTGCCAACCGTAGGGACATGTCCCTAAACGTAGGGACTTTTGACTGATTTTTAGAGGCGTAGGGACGTAGGGACGCCCAGCCAAATTTTAGAAAAACGTAGGGACTTTTTGCATTTACTGATTGATATTTAATATAGGCCTACTTTTCTGTAAAACAAATTAAGCAAATAAAGAAATTGTGTGTATTTTATACAAATATATAAATAATCATTTATATATAAATCATATTGTACATTCATGAGTGAAGTCTTGAGGTCTGTTATATTTGATTACAGAAATAAAGGAATGATATGATTTGTTTCAAGGGATTTACTCTGAAGATTTAATTTAAAAAAACAACTTTTGTTTAAAGGGACTAAGGGAGACTATCTTTTTGTAAGATTGGATCTCAGTGAATCTTTCAATTGTTCCAAACTATGCCACTAAACAGCAGATCCCCTATTAGAAACACTGAGGTCATCTGTTTCTAGACATAGAAAAAATAAATAAGATAGTCTCCCTTTAATGAGACCTAAATACCTTTAGAGGAATATGTTGGAACACATTAAATTAATTCTCTCTTATAAACATTTATCTGTCACTGCATTAATTATTTGGCTTTCTATTTGTGAAGGTTTACATTATAAAAAACTCTTTAAAAAAGTGAATTTCTTGTTAAAAAAAAGTGTAATCATGTAGGGACAGGCGTAGGGACTTTTCATGATTTCTGGAGGGATTTTTGTCTGAAAAAGGGGTTTTGGGTTGGCAACACTGACCCATGCCTGCCTTGGCTGCTCAGTCACACACACTACCACGTTGAGGACTGATTGAAGATAGAGTCCATAAATTGATCTACTCGGAGCAGAAAGGGATGTAGTGACCTGAAAAGGCGAATCTCGGCACTACACCAATGGGGTACCCTTATGGTGTACTGGTTAGAGGTTCCGCCTCGTATCCCAGAGGTCCCATGTTCGACTCCCCGTGGTCACACTCTCCGAGTTTTAACCCTTAGAGACCGGTGCACGACATACACCGTCATACGTTAAAGGCCGGTGTAGCAGTAGGAGACAGTCTGTCTCGGGAAAGGCTCACTGCGCATGCGTGTGGGCCCAACATGTCATACCGCGCCATAGTACACAAAACACACGACCTTTGTTATGATAAGTCGTCTCTCCCTATGTGTTTTATTATGGGAAAATGCTCCGACAGTAATTTATTTTACAATTTCTTATTTCGTTTACTATGTCAATATTTATGCATGAAATAGCAAACTCGATATGATTTGCAAGAGATTGGCACCAAAAACAGCGCTTGGAATATCCTGAGTAAGGAAAAAATTACATAAATAAGTAGTGGGTGTACGAGGAGGACATGATGAGCGCTGCTCCGTACCACCAGACCAGACCCTATATCCCTACCGCTCTGTGTAGTGTGTACCACATACCTGGATCACGAGAATCACGTTTCACTACAATAAGCATTCAATAATCATTCGTACTTGTAACAAATCAAGCTCTTAATAAATATATATGTCTCCTTTCATCACATCATCGCTGTATATGACTTAATATAATGTTACCGATATCGCGAGAATGTGCAGTGATAAGCTAAATTTAATAAATCCCTTCATCACATCATCACTGTATATGACTTAATATAATGTTACCGATATCTGCGTACCACATTAATGCGTATATGTCTCCCTTCATCACATCATAGCTGTATATAACTTAATATATGTTACCGATATTTTAATACAAGATATCAATACAAACTTTGTTAAATATACAGTTTACCTCTATTAATCATTTCAGTTCATGATTTCCTTATGGAAACAGTGTCGCAATTGCTGGCCTTATTTCCTAAATATGGATATGTTCAAAAATATATGGCCTCAGTGTAGGGAACCTTATTTCACCTCTGTTGAATAAGCATGACTTCATGAAGAAGTGAGGAAACTAAGGGTTCTCTCTAGTGTTACCCTATAATGAGACAGGATATAGAATAGGGTAGAGAATTTAATTTTCCCTAATCTTTAACTATAGTATTTCTATTTTGTACTGACCCGTGAGGAGTTGACCGCGGTGTTGCCAAATCTAGAATCAAAGCATTCACCACATAAAGGATACTGTCCACTAACGAGAGTATATTGACATGAAATTTTCTACACACAATGAATTTTTCATTTAATGGTATATGATACGAACAATTGTTATGTACGTAAAATAGAGAAGATATTTCATGTGTGATGTGGCATTTCAATCAAAAGACGTTGCCACTACTTCCAACCCAGGAATTTCCGGGGTGTGGAGAGTGAGGTGACTGAGGTCACATATATGCAAATATAAAGAGAACGATTTTGTTCCCATTCTCTTTGGAGTTGTCATAGGGTACCGTTAATTAGATATGGCAACAGCGCACTCTGAAGGAGCCACTGCCTTGCGGGTCAGTACGAGATAGAATGAGTATAGTGGTAGAGATTTACCATTATTTCAATTCTTAAGGATGAGATGATTGTGCCTGTACTATAATTATGTACAAATAACCAGTACATGTACTGTAATATTTTTAATTGATCAACCTTCACTATTTAGGCCACTGTTCATTTGCCACAAGCAAATGAATACACTAAGTAGCTAGCCGAATTATTGGGCAAACTTGGTTCATGATGACATTAAATATTATATTCTTGTATACAGTAATAAGATTAGCATCAGCAGGCCCTAATGGGTCTTATGTCACTCTAGTAATGTATGAAATCTATGGGTGATTGGGAATATATCTGAGCTGTATGAAGTTAAATGCTGCTGGCCAATAAATTAGTTTCAAACATTAAACTCTTAAGTATTGTGACAAAGTATGTAGGGAATTTGTAGAGTTCAGACAGAGTAGGGCTGAGACCCTATGATAGCATTATTATAAAACCATATTAGTGACAAAATATCACAAGTAACTGTGCGAGAGCGAGTCGGAGTCAGTGCGAGTGTATCAGTGTAACAATCACTGTTTTGGGAGATAACCTTTTCAACGGCCCCCCCTGTCATCCTCTTTCTTCTCTGTGTTGGTTAGAAATTTCTCCTGATTCTATTTTTTTTCTTTGTTTATGCTCATTATCCACATATCATACAATATTTCTTTATATTTTATGTCTCTTCTTGGCTGTCTAGCTCAAACAAAGCTTTTCCAATTATTCTGTCGTTATCTTCTTAAAAGAAGTGTAAATGTTTGCTAAATTGGCAACGCTGCTCTCTTGCCATCGTGACTCGTACGCCTGGCACCTTCAAACCTCCACGCATGCGCAGTGAGATGTTCCCGAGACAGGCCGTGTCCTACTGCTACACCGGCTCACGACATACACCGTCACAGCTATTTAGCGCCATTTAGAGCTATGTAGGGCTTGTTTTTCTTGTTAGCGGGCGAGAAAGTACACTCACAATATCGATCTGCTATCCACTCAGTCGATTCTGGGACCACACGATGGCTGGGCTATATTTAAGTATTTGCCCTTGCCTCTAAGGATCGTAAGACAATACCGTAGTGAATATATGTACGTGAGTGACACCATGATATTCCTACAAGGTTACAAATTATTATTTAGTGTATAGATCATGACACACGATACATAATGGGATAGTAATAAGAAAATAACACCACAAAACACACCCATACAGGCACAATTGATAGTAAATATACGTGTTTCCTATGGTACAATTCAGTTTGTTTATCATTTTATATGTGACAGTTACACGATGATATATTCCTACAACTGTTCATACTATTTTTAGTGTTGTAATCATGACATACGATACATATTAGTAGTAATACGAGTGAGTTGACAATGGATTTAGGCGGGAAACTGAACACCCTGGCCAGAGTCACACCACACTCGCGCGTACACACAGACACACCGCTGTCTCGCGTGCAAACATGGTCTACTTCAACTCGCCCTATCTCCACAACTATTCATCGTACAGCCCTCCCGATGGTACCATTGGAAAGAGGAAGGGTTGAAGGTATATAAGAAACTATTTTGAAGTCAGTACACTATATGGGTTAAGAGTGTGAGCGTTGTGAATATAGGGGAAATCGAGGAATTTTGACGCGAGCGGCAGGGTAAAAATGTTGAGGCAGGGTGGGGTGGGTCCCGGAGCGTATGGGTTAAGAGAGATCAATTTCTGAGTTACTACAGGAGTGGGAGGAAGGCCACCACCTCTGGTACCCAGACTGCTGCTCCTGTGACGTGCTGTGTGTGGACCCCAGGCTGCTCCTCGGGGCTGCTGTGTGGGGACCCAGGCTCAGCTAGGCTGCTCATGTCACGTATTGTGTAGCGACCCAGGCTGCTGCTCCTCGTAGCGGCTGTGTGGTAACACAGACGCCCCTCCCCACCAACACCGGAGAGGGCACCACCACCACCACCACCTGCTGCTGGTGGTGAATCCTCACCTCCCAGCAGCAGCAAAGCGACCCAGCCTGACGGAGGGACGCCCAAGGACTTGGACCTGGATGAGGCCTTCCTCGTCCAGCCCAAAAAGAAGGGCAGCCCGACTGCTCCAACAACGCAGATGTTGGACGCACACTTTGCTGCTCGCAGCGTAAAAATCAAGCGCCCCAAGCAGTAATAAAGGACGTGAAAGGACTCACCTGAGTCACCTCCAGCAGCAACTACAACACAATACACCACTGTAATGACCTGAAAAAGCGAATCTCGACACTACGCCATTGGGGTACCCTCGCATCCCAGTGGTCTCGGGTTCGACTCCCCATGGATACACCCTCCGAGTTTTAAGAGAGATCAATTTCTGAGTTACTACACCACGCCACGCCACAACATACTCTGTATTGTCTAACGGACTACCCTTCTTGTATGACCAATAAACTGTGCCTTATATAAAAAGTCCATCTACTATATACACCTCTGGTAGTAGTGTGCCCAAAAAACATTACAATTATTTTATTAAGTGGGTCACGGCTTACATTTCAGCGTTGATGGAGATATTGTTGTTCTTAATTTATGTTTATAAGTTCACCTGTTGTTGTTGCAAGAGGAGAGACGTGTTGTTGATTACTTTACCTTTACCTAAACAGTTGAATCGTCCACATATTATGTATAGCGATGTGTTGTGTTCGTGTAATCTTTGTTGTTGTTGTTGTTGTGGCGTGTGTGTTTGTACTGTATATTAAATTAAAGTAATGGCATTTTACGGGATCGACTAAATGTGTGTGTGTGCGTACTAACCTAATTGCATTTACAGAACAGTGTGTGTGTATGTGTAACAGAAGTGTGTGTGTACTAACCGAATTGCATCTTTGCAACAAAAGTGTGTGTGTGTGTGTGTGTGTGTAGCCTATACTAACCTAATTGCATTTATACAACAGAAGTAAGTGCATGTGTGTGCAAACAAAATTGCATCTTTACAACATACCAAAGAGTGTGTGTGTCCTGAATTGTATTTCGATAACCTAACCCAAATGTGTGTTCTACTAACATAAATGCATTACTACAACACAAGTCAAGTGTTTGTAGCCTAATCTTGTTATTATAAAATAGTGCTTGGTAGCAAGCAAGGATAATAGACTATTATCTTTGGTAGCAAGCACGGAGGTATATGCACTGTAATCATTGGTAGCAAGGAGGCCAAGATGGGCGACAGGGAGTTCAGCAGGAAGTACAGTCACCAGTAGAAGTTAATTGGCTTCATTTCCACCTGCGTTTGTATTAGCTATAGTGATTTTGTCATACAATTTTAATGCAGAGATGACAGATATAGTTCTCATATGGTAAATTACGTTTGTTGTTGGGATAAAAACTGGTTCAGAATGCAACTTATGTTACCATTAAGTACACGAGATGGAAGTGAATTTTTGCTGCCGGCTGTACTTAGGTATGGAAGCAACTTGGAGGTTGTGAGGCCAAGCCAGGTCAAGGAGGGAATGTTTATACACCTACAGAGCCAATAGGGGAAGGAAATGGTGGCGAGAGCAGTGAATAGGTTGGAGAATGGCGTAGGCACCAATATGGACAACGGTAAGGAAAGGGAAAGAGGCGAACTTTGATTAAGTGTTAGTGGGTGAAGACTCCAATAGGTGTTAGGAAAGGGCTAATGTGGTCAAGAAAAGGGTGCAGTGAGGACGGCACATTACAGGCCTAACTTATTAACAAGTGTAAGACTGTTTTATTATCCAGCCTCTACTAAAGTTTTTGTACCGTAAACCGTAAATCCTTATACTGTACAGTTGGACACATGAATGGGTGGTACAGACCAAGAGAAATGTCAATTTCTGCCAATATCAAGTTCCTTAGTGCCAAATAGAAGACATCAGGGGCAGAAGTCAGTATCGAGGATGGTGTGTGTGTGTGTGTTCCTTAGTGCCAAATAGGAGACATCAGGGGCAGCAGTATTGAAGATAGTAATAAAAAGCAAGTACCTGATAATAGACACTGGTTATTCAAATTAGACGAGTATCTTTCACCTGGGCTGTACCACCCATTACTGTCCAACTGTACATCCTTGTGGTACTCTACCTACTCTGTACTTTATTCTCGTGTGCCTGCTCTGAGAATTAAATTATTACTGCATGATGCCGAATCTGTCACCTCATCAATCTTTAGGAGGAAATCATACTCATCTGATAAAATTTTAGATATCATTAATTAACTTATACGACATAAATGTACAATTGGATTCGTGGTACAACCCAAGGACCGAGTGTAAAATAAAGTGGTGGATACAAGTACATTTCTTTTGTGTATGTGTGTGTGTGTGTGTGTGTGTGTTAGATGAAGTAATATTATCACATTTTATTAAGGTTGAAATAAAACACTTCATATCACATTGTTTTCATAGTTTGTTGGAAAATTATATAAAAAATCTGAGTATTTTTTTTCCTTCTTATTTTTTTTGTTTTGTTACAGAAGACAGTAATAATAATAATATTATCAATAATAATAAAAATAAAAATAAAAATATCCCCTAGTACATGAAAACAGACAGACTGGACTAGGTTTGATAAGCTAACTGTGTGTGTGTGTGTGTGTGTAAGCATTGCATGTGTGCATATGTGTGACAACTCTGTATGTGTTGTTTAAGCATTCCATGTGTGCTTATGTATGACAACTGTATATATGTGTGTGTGTGTGTGTGAAGCAGTAACCAAGTGCTGTGTGTGTATGTGTGTGTGTATATATGTGTGTGTGTGTATGTGTGTGTGTGTATATATGTGTGTGTGTGTGTGAAGCAGTAACCAAGTGTTGTGTGTGTACAGTATATATGTATGTGTGTGTATATGTGTGTGTGTATATGTGTGTGTATATGTATGTATGTGTGTGAATATATGTGTATATATGTGTGTGTGAATATATGTGTGTGAATATATATGTGTGAATATATGTGTGTGTATATATGTGTGTGTATATATGTGTGTGAATATATGTGTGTGAATATATGTGTGTATGTATGTGTGTGAATATATGTGTGTGTGAATATATGTGTGTGTATATATGTGTATCCAACAAAATTCAAAGTTCAAAAAAGTATCAATTAATTAAAGATAGAAAACGACAGACAGTATTCACCACCACTACACCAACAACAACAACAACAACAAACAAACAAACAAACACACACCACCACATCTGCTGACCCACAAACGAACAACACACAACCTTACTATACAATAATACACACACATACAAACAAACAAACAACACCTTAGAATACACACACACATACATACATACATACATCTTTGTACTTTATTCATATAGGGTTTGAGCTGAGGACATAATAGTTTCTAAAGATACAGTATATGAATTAATACAGTTTTTAAAGATAAAGAATATGAATTAATTAATACAGAATATGAATTAATTAATACAGTATATGAATTAATTAATACAGTATATGAATTAATTAATACAGTATATGAATTAATTAATACAGTATAAAAATGAATTAATACAGAATATGAATTAATACAGGATATGAATTAATACAGAATATGAATTAATTAATACAGAATATGAATTAATTAAAGATGTAATAATACACTTTTTGGTACCATAAAGTGATTTGTTTGTTGATTTCCTCCAAAATAATGGCAGGAAACAATATTGGAACAGATGAACAATAAAAATAATAATAATAAAAATATAATGGTGGTGTCCTGTTGTTGTTGTTGTTGTTGTTGTTGTTGTTGTTGCTTGGAATAATTTGGAGGAATCAGTTGCTCCAGATTTATTTACTAACCAACCAACGCTGTACTACCTCCACCCCATACTTTATATATGTGTGTGTGTGTGTGTGTGTGTGTTTGTGTGTGTGTGTGTTTGAGTGAGTGAGTGTGTTTGAGTGAGTGAGTGTTTGAGAGTGTGTGTGTGTGTTTGAGAGTGAGTGTGTGTGTGTGTACATAGATGTGTAGTGTACAGTGGGCAAAAAGTGTTGGAACCGTCCTTACATTTATATTATATATTTTTTAGCACTGTAGGGTTGGTACTCTTGATCTGTCCAAGAAGCTGATGGAGGATTATCTCTCGTTTACCATACAAGAAAATTGTCAGTAGCAGTCTGGCTGTCATGGAGTGAGGAGGGGGTCTATTACTCTCTTTACTAACTCCACCAAACTCCCATTCTATGCCAAAATAAATGTTGTCCTTGTAAACACTGAATGTAATGTTAAAAATGTTTGAAACTTAAAATAAAATGAAATGTTTGTTGTGTATGTTGGGGGATAGATTACAAACTGAATATACAGTAGTTCCCACCTCGTCAAATGATAAATTTACAGTAATAAATCATTAATATAATTACAGTACTCAGGAATACCAACCCTACATATCACTATCTATAAGGGGGTTCCAATTTTTTTTTTCCGACTGTACATTTTGGGTGCAAAATTGTCTTGGACTGCATTACAAAAATAATAATAATAATAATAGACCCAGTAATAAATAAAAAGTCAAGAAATAAAATTAACATGGGAGTAGCTACACTTTCTCCATGCAAAAAAAAAAAAATAATAATAATAATAATGATAATAATAATAATAAAACTTATAGTGTTATACATATGTAATAATTTAGAGTGTCACCTGTTGTTAACTGTGAGTGCTACAAAGTCCTCCAAAGCAAACAACAACAAAACAGATCCTTCTCCAGTTATATAGTTATAATTGATAGAGAAGTGTTTGTTTGTTTGTTTCTTGGAATAGTTTGGAGGAATCAGTTTTCCTTCAATATATAATTAACCCTTTACACCATTATTATTTTTCACTTCAATATACAATTAACCTTTAATTCATAATTTTTTTCTTTCAATATATAATTAATCCTTTACACTATTATCATTTTTCACTTCAATATATAATTAACCATTTATACCATTATTTTTCCCTTCAATATTTTAATTATTTTTCACTCCAATATATAATTAACTCTTTATACCATTATTTTCTTTTCACTTCAATATATAATTAACCTTTTATATACCATTATTTTGTTGGTATAGCTGGAGCAAACTGATTACTCCAAACTACAAATTCCAAATAACAACAAATTAACAGGCCACCATTATTTATGTTTGTTTTCCTGACATACATATGTACACATAAACATATATATAGTACCAAAAGTATTATTATTATTATTATTATTATTATTACCCTCTTAACATCTACTAAGGTAACAAACAAACAAACATCTACAAACATTTCATTGCCTTTGTTCACCATCCTACATTCTTGATTTGTTTCCCTCGTTCTGTTTTACGTTTATTATTTAATATATTTTGGTTTCATTCTCTCTCTGTTTGTATCTGTCCATTTGTCTTTCTGTTTCTCTTTGTATCTGTAAATTTGTCTTTGTTTCTCTCCTTCTCTCTTTGTATCTGTCCATTCGTCTGTCTCTTTGTCTCTCTCTCTCACTCACACACACACACACATTCTCTCCAACTTACTCACTCATAATAATCAAAATAATATTCCTAATACAGTATGTTCTTGACAATACATAAAAATACTTTACAGTATAATAAATACTTTACTGTATAATCAAACAGTTTCCCCTTTAACACACACATAATAAATAACAAAAGCCTGATAAAACATTGGGTGTGATATTATTAATTAAACGATTTATTTGAGGAAAAGGCGCCTTGTTGATCATTTCATATTACAGTAGTTTGCAATATGAACAGAACGATGAAGTTCCTGTTTACAATATGAACAGTGACATAATTCCTGTTTACAATATGAACAGTGATATAATTCCTGTTTGCAATATGAACAGTGACATAATTCCTGTTTACAATATGAACAGTGACATAATTCCTGTTTACAATATGAACAGTGATATAATTCCTGTTTACAATATGAAGTGATATAATTCCTGTTTACAATATGAAGTGATATAATTCCTGTTTACAATATGAACAGTGATATAATTCCTGTTTACAATATGAACAGTGATATAATTCCTGTTTACAATATGAACAGTGATATAATTCCTGTTTACAATATGAACAGTGATATAATTCCTGTTTACAATATGAACAGTGATATAATTCCTGTTTACAATATGAACAGAGCAACATAATATCCGTTTGCAATATGAACAGAGCGATTTAGTTCGTGTTTCTCGAAGTAAGTAATAGTTTAATAATTTTTACTCATTTGGAGGTGATGAATGAGAGACTGAGGAGTGTCAAATAATAAAGTGTACTGTAATAATAATAGTTTGTGCCGGTACAGTACAGTCAGTTATTCATAAATCTACATTATACTGTTATGTTATGTTATATCTTACTGTTTTGGCACTAAGAATATTTTTGAGCAGTTCACACACACACACACACACACACACACATACAAATAGGTAAGAAAACACACACACACACACACACATATATACAAATAGGTACAAACAAATAGGTAAGAAAACACACACACACACACACACACACACACACACACACACACACACACACACACACACACACACACACACACACACACACACACACACACACACACACACACACACACATACACACACACACACTTTACATTACATTACGTTTACCAAGAGCTTCAAGAAATTAAATAAACGAGGGAATGATAGTTAAATGGGGAAGTACAGCAGTGTTGGTAAATCTGGAGCAAATGATTCCTCCAAACTATTCCAATCAACAACAACAACAACAACACAACAAACACCATTATTACTTTTGTTCATTATTATTGTTGTTTCCTGACATAATAATAAACTTTGGAGGAATCAAGGCACTCCAATGTAACAAAAGTGAATTACCTCCTTAAGTGGGGGGGGGGAGGGAATAAGGGGACAAGCTTGGGGGGGTTTAGGGGGTCGGGGGGGTAGGGGGACAGGCTTGGGGGGGGTTAGGGGTTGGTTTTTTTAGGTGGTGGGTGGGAGTAGGGGGAAGAACGGCTTAGGGAAGGGGGGAATAGGGGACAGGCTTTCTACCCACCCCAAGCCTGTCCCCCTATTCCCGCACCCCCACAGTCCCCCCCCCCCTAAGCCTGTTCCCTACTCCCGCACCCCTTAATGGTTAAATTGTAAAAATGAATAACCCTCCTATCTATCTTAAATGTATCTATCTTAAATGAGGGAGAAATTTAGCTAGGAAAAAAAAATATATGAGTATAATTATAATCATGAATATTAATTAAAATAGTTTCCATATTTTTCTGCCAAACATAATATTATATAATTTAGAAAAGATGAGTTGCTATCAGAACCATAACAACAATAACTTATTAACACAGCGAAATACATAATACTAAGTCCAATAATTTTCTAACTTGTAAACACAGTAAAATACAAGTTACTAAGTCCATTAATTTTCTAACTTATAAACACAGGGAAATACAAGTTATTAAGTCCATTTTCAACTTATAAACACAGTAGACAAAAAGTACTGTACTGTACCTACAATAAGTCTAATTTTAACTTATAAACACAGTACAATACAAGCTACAAAGTCCTCTGTAAACCGTCTAAGATTCATGGTTAAAATAAATTTAAATGTAATTGCAATAACAATAATAAAAGTATTGGTAATCAATATAATAATAATAATAATAACGACAATAATACAGTATTAACTGTACAGGAATCATAATAATAATAATAATATAGTTATATAAAAAACATTATATAAAATCACAATCCTAATGACAAAATATTATATTAAAAAATGAAAAAATATAATAAAAACAAATATATAATAACAAATAGTAATCTCCTAGTCAATCCAATACTGTATACAATATACAGTAATTTTCCCTTCAATATTATATTCTGTTTCTGTGTCTCACCAAATTAACACAAATTAGACTAACCTTGTCAACAGTATTAGGTCGTGGACACACTACCTGGTACTCTGTGGTCACCATACAAGGACAACAACACACAGTAGTGGTGATGTGGCTTCCCATAAGTACGTATGTGTGTAAGCAAGTGTGTATGCATGTATGGAAAGGAGACACGGACCGTTACACACGTGGTCGCTCGGTGGCCAGCAAACTTTGCCGCCTCTATCGGGATTATATATGGCCGTCAATAGGGTTGATTCCGTTCCGCCGACATCCGTACACAAAGGTAACTCTGCGACATCACCACAAACCGCCATTATCAACAACTTATGTCGTCCTTATATAACAACCACAGAGAGCCATTCTGTCCCAGGCATTACCATTAAAATAATAATAATAATCACCTTGTATTTTACTGTGGAAAAAACAAAAAATTATCATTGCTTCCTTTTAAGTACTAATAATGACATTTGCTATATGTTTGGCGTAGGTATATCCCAGTGTTTAGAAGTTGTACATTAAATGGTGAATAATGAATAACACAAGCCTGGGAAAATATTTGGTTGTCTTTAATGGGGAACCGAGTGTAAAATGAAATGGTGGGTAATGAATAACACAAACATGCATGAATTTGGCTAGATGGTTAGTGTGTTTGTGTGTGTATGTGTGTACAGTATAATAAAAAATGGTGTGTGTGTATGTGTGTGTACAGTATAATAAAAAATGGTGTGTATGTGTGTGTACAGTATAATAAAAAATGGTGTGTGTGTGTGTGTACAGTATAATAAAAAATGGTGTGTGTGTGTGTGTACTAAGGATTGAGGGTACACTACTGCTCTTCATAATATCCTTCCTCTTTTTCTTTCCTTTCACAAATCTACTTTATCAACAAGATAAAAACAAGATATTTTGCCTTACACATTATTCAAAGGGTGGTATGCAAGAATATCCATGGTGTTGGTGGTGTTGGTGTTGTTGTCTCGGGGCAGACTGGCCTCCTGCCCCACACCCCGAGTACACTCTGGTTACAGTGAAAAAACAAATTAAAATAAAGGATGGGCTGTATGTCCCTATATGTCTGGACTACCGAAGCACATCCCAGGGAAATGGGACCACAATTTACCGGACCAGGGAGTCTGTTGTATGTCTCTATATGTCTGTATGTCCCTATATGTCTGGGTTACCGAAGCACATCCCAGGGATTTGGGATCACAGCTTACTGGACCAGGGAGTCTGGGGGCCTCCGACCGCCAGGGAGATCCGTGTTGTTGTTGCTGTTGTTGTTGATGTTGTGGTACCGGTACGATGGCTCTGGAGTCGTCGTATCAGTACCACACCATCGTCAACACTAACACTGAATATTCTTGCATAAACCCAAGTGGTAATACTCATCCAAAATACTGAACAACACACCAACTAAGGGGGTGCAGGAATAGGGGGGAAAAGCTTGGGGGAGGTAGAAAGCCTGTCCGATATTCCCACACACCCCTAACCCCCTCACAAGCCTGTCCCCCTACTCCTGCACCCCCCTCAAGCCTGTCCCCTATTCCCGCACCCCAAGCCTGTCCCCTTATTCCCACACACCCCAAAATCACCCTAAAGCCTGTCCCCCTATTCCTGCACCCCCAAAAGCCACCCCAAGCCTGTCCCCCTATACCTCCACCCCCTTTAACAAACACTCACAATAATTATTCATATTGTGTTCACTCTAACATAGCCTACATTATCATTATGGAGTTACTACTGTAATAAACATTAGAGCATCTTGATTCCTCCAAAGTTTGCCAGGAAACAGGACTATATTAACAAAAATAATGGTGGCCTGCTGTTGTTGTTGTTGTTGAAGTGGCCTGTTGTTGCTTGGAATAATTTGGAGGAATCAGAGTTGCTCCATATTTATCACCAACATTGTATTTCCCCCATTAACTTGTTTGTTTACACTTGATACCATTGTGTACAAGATAAAGGCCTGTCTACACGAGCAGGGCTGATGGCCGGGCATGCCAGTCATCGGGGACAATTAACGGGACAAACCGGCGAAAGGTTCCAACCCGTGGTGGATCGAAGAGCTATAAAACTGACGGATGTAAATTAACACCGGGGAACATTATTAGTCTTGCCTAGCATGGTTAAAGGGATAGTATACTTTTGGTACATTGGAGTGCCTTGATTCCTCCAAATTATCCCAGGAAACAGGCCCACAGTAACAAAAATTAATAGTGTTCTGTTGCCTGGAATAGTTTGCAGGAATCAGTTGCTCCAGATTGTGTAGACGGGCCTTAATGCAGTAATCCTTTGTTTTTTTAGTTATGTTATTTTTCACTGTTGTTATGGGTGTGTATTGTATTTCATCTTGTTATATGTATCTGTGTAATTATATTATACCTTGTTATTTGTAACTTATTTTTATTTTCGTTTTATAATTGTCATAGAGAGATGGTCATTATTTACACCAAAACACAATAGATACAGGCTGAAACTCTTGAAGGTCAATTTTAAATAAAGGTTACCGAATCCTCCAAACTCTGTCACCAAACAACAAACACACATACAGTACAAACCCTATTACAATAAGTGAGGTGATTTTTTGGCGTTTGTTTCCTGGGATAGTGTGGAGGAATCATTTAACCATCAAACACACACACACACACACACACACACACACACAACACGCACACACACACAGACACACACAAAAAAGAAGTTCACCCCTTAATTATCGTTTGTACAAATAATAATTAATAATCATACTTTTTAAACGGATACTGGGACTTTGTGAATGGATGGATGGATGGCAATGAGTTGTTTGTTTGTTTGTTGTTGTTGTTGTTGTTTATGTTTGTTTACACGTCGCCACAATCAGCTGACGGCATCCATGGGTTCCGGGGGTGGGGGGTCTGGCGGGGGGTGGTGTTGGTGTGTGGTGGTGGTGGTGTTGGTGTTGGCAATGCTGTTGGAAGAAGTGAGTAGGTGTTGTCGACAGCCTTCCCTCTCCACGCTGCCAACACTGACACTACTACTACCAACACCACTAATACCACTGTCCCTTTGCTGCCACTCCTGTCTCCTACAAACACTACTACTACTATTATTACTACTACTGCTAATTCTGTTGTTGTTGTTGTTATTGTTTCTGTGAGGGAGTGCGTGTGGTCCCGGGAGGTGTACTCTGACCCCAAAGATTTCCTCCCTAGTCGATGTAGAGAATTGTCCCTGTTCATCTCTCCTCAAGTCCCCATGTTCCTCCTGCCTTTGTTCTTCTCTTTCCCTCTCCCTCTCCCTTCTTTCCTCACATACAGACAGACCAGACCCAGACCAGTCGAGTTGTGGTAACCTCACACAACCTTCTTCATGCTGTTGTTGTTGTTGTTGTTCTATTGACAGTTGTTGCCAGTCTATGGTCTGCTCATGTTTACGTTTGAGTCTTCCCTTGTCCTGTGAGCACTGACCGTTGACTAGGACAGTCTGCTGGGCGCGGTAGATTGCCTCGTACTCCCTCAGCTGCTGTTTAAACCCGTCATTGGGGTTGATGCAGTAGCGACGGTTCTGGACAAACTCAAGCGCCTCCCTGTGGATATGTGTACAACAGACTGGTGGGGTGGCTGGGCTAATCACAATGTTGAAGAAAGAGACCATGTACCAATTTTGTTTGACTCATTTGATAAATTTGTTTACATTAACCCCTTTTTGAGAGGCCAAGGATGTTTCAAAACCTTTTGCTCAACCTAAAGCTCAACCTAAAGTGTTCAGACGTGACAAGCCATTTACTTGTTATTATTGTAAACAACCAAACCATGTTATTGCAAACTGTCCTAAGTGGCTTATGAAGAATACAGGAAAAGAAACATCTTTGCTCACTGATACCAGAGTTAATGTGGAGTGGAATTCTGACATAGTGTAAGTGTGTGTAATGCAACTCAGAATTCAAAAGAAGGTTTTATCCCTTTTCTTTCCTGTGGACTAAAAACTACCAATGAGGATAGTAAAGTTGTGTACTGTATTCTATGTGTATGTTAACAGACACTGGTACTGCTCAGAGTATTTTAGTGCAGAATGCTGTACCAAACATTACAGAGTGTTATATTGGAGAGCAGGTACAATCGCGGACCATGAAAAGTCTACCCCCTCTTCCGACCCTGAGAGGAGGCCTGTGGTGGTTTTTCTGAATATCAGCTCATCCAAACTATTACTGACAACACACACGAGGGTCCGTGATGTGTGTTGGTGTGTGTGTGTTGTCACTTGTCAGTGATAGATTTGCTGAACTGTCATCCAGAAAAAACACTACACGCCTCGTCTCAGGGTCAGAAGAGGGGGTAGACTTTTCATGGTCTGCGATTGTACTTAGTGAAGGAGTTTATAGGCATATGTTAGCATTTCATTGGCTACTGTATATTATTTACACTTGGGTCTAGCTACTCGATAACTCCATAACATGAGTGGGAAAAATGGCTGAGCTGTGAGAGATGACAAAGAGTAAACAAAATAAAAGAAACACCAAAACCAATAACATAAAACCAAGGATGATGGCTGTACTTTGGGATGGGATATACCAAGGAGGAAATAATAAAAAACAAAATAGTAACAATGAAAGAATAAATAATGTTCTCACTTGTATGTCATGTTTGAGGAGGTAATTAAAAACAAAACAATAACAATGAAAGAATAAATAATGTTCTTCTCATTTGTATGTATGTCATGTTTGAGGAGAAAATAATAAACAAAATAATAAAAATAATAACAACAATGAAAGAATTAATAATGAAAGATATAAACAATGTTCTCACTTGTAGGCTATGTCATGTTTGTAGAGGAAATAAAAAAACAAAATAATAACAATGAAAATATAGAAAAAATTAATGTTCTCACTTGTATGTCATGTTATCTATCTATCTATCTATAGCTCTGACGCCTCGTTCCCTCCGGGAACTCCCCCGAAGGGGGTGGCCACGGCAGAAAAGTCTCCAGTCTTCCCTGTTCCAACACTCCCTCCTTACTTGGTCCAGCCCTCCCCTCCCCCTCACGCCTCTCTCCTTCACATACTCTTCCACTCTGTTCTGCCATCTTACTGGTGGTCTGCCTCTCACACCACATCCCTCAACTTCACTTCCATACACCTTCTTTACAAACTCCTCACCTTGCATTCTCTCTACATGTCCAAACCACCTCAAAGTATTACGTTTCACTCTCTCAACCACTCCACACTCAATACCAATTGCCTTCTCACTCATACCACATCTCTTATACACACTCTCATTACTTTCTCCATCCCACATTGTCAGTCCACATGCACCTCTCAGATAACTCATTTCCACAGCACCTATTCTTGACTGATGAGCCCTACTCCATGTCCAGGTCTCCGACGCATACGTCAGTGTTGGCAAGATTATACTGTTCCTCAGTCCCCTTTTCACTTCCATACTCACACTTCTACCCTTCATTATCCTCCCCAGTGATCCTATGACTTGTCTACCCTTCACTGCTCTCTCCCTTATTTCTCCTTCCATACTTCCATGTTTACACATAACTGTCCCCAGGTACTTAAACTCCTTCACTTCCTCCATCCTCTCACCCCTTAGGGTTATCTCACACTTCGTCCCAGTTGGTACTTCCACTCTGTAAGGTGTAGCAAAGTCAATCACTTCAGTTTCTGCTCTCTCAAACACCATCACTTTACTTTTACCCACATTCACCTTCAGTTTCCTTCGCTTACATACAGACTGAAATTCGTCCACCACTCTCTGCAACTCCCTTTCACTCTCAGCCATCAGCACAGTGTCATCTGCAAACAAACTTGCCGCCAAGGACCAATTTACTTCATTCAGCCTCAACTTCACCCCCAGACCATTCACTTTGGCTTTCATCTCTCTCATACACCCATCCATATATATATTAAACAACCATGGTGACATAACACATCCCTGTCTCAGCCCTACACTAATATTAAAACTCTCACTCAGATCACCCTCTACCCGCACTCATGCTTTTGCATCTGCATAAAAAGCCTCAATACCTTTCAGTAGAGATCCCCCAACACCATATATTCTCAGCACCTCTGACATAGCTCTCCTATCAACCCTATCGTATGCCTTCTCCAAGTCCATGAAGGCAGCATACAACTTCTTACCCTTCCCTATATATTTCTCCACTATCGATTTTAGCGCAAATATCTGGTCCACACATCCTCTACCCTTTCTGAACCCTCCCTGTTCCTCACCAACTTTATTCCCTGTCATTTCCATCAGTCTCTCAGTTAGAACCTTTCCATACACCTTCCCCGGTACACTAAGAAGGCTTATTCCCCTATAACTACCACACTCCTCCTTACTCCCCTTCCCCTTATACAACGGTACAATAGTAGCCCTCCTCCAATCCTCTGGCACCTCTCCCTGCCTCCAAGCCAATGTACATATTATAAGCAACATCCACTCCACCACTACCTCCCCCCCATACTTTAACATTTCAGCAGTTATCCCATCTACCCCCGGTGCCTTTCCCATCTTCAACTTGCCTATTGCTTTCCTAATCTCTTCCCTTCCTAATTCTCCCTGAGCATCCTGTCGTCTACTACCTGCCTCCATCCCCATGCATGTCACCACTGCCTCCCCTCCCGTCCCCTCATTCATCAAACGATCAAAATGCCTCTTCCACACTTCTCTCACTTCCTCACTTCTACTCACCGTAACTCCATCCTCTCTCTTCATTCTCACGCTACCAGACTTTCCTTCTCCTCTCTCTTTTTTTACCTCCTTCCAAAATAATTTCTTGTTCTCTCTAAACTTTTCACTTAGTTTCCTACCAAATTCCTCATCCACTCTCCTTTTACTCTC
The DNA here is from genome assembly GCA_034508575.1 of Petrolisthes manimaculis. Classification (NCBI taxonomy): domain Eukaryota; kingdom Metazoa; phylum Arthropoda; class Malacostraca; order Decapoda; family Porcellanidae; genus Petrolisthes; species Petrolisthes manimaculis. Next base: position 83,104 of record JAWZYT010003733.1, on the reverse strand, counting down.
ACTCACCATCCTCTTCACCATCCTCTTCACTTATTTTATAAAAAATAAAATAATAATAACAATAAAAGTATAGAAAAAATTGATGTTCTCACTTGTACAGTATGTCATGTTTGTGGAGGAAATAAAAAACAAAATAATAACAACAAATAAATACTGTTCTCCTCACTTGTATGTCATGTTTTTCTTCTCCATGACGTAAGCGACGACGATGGCAGCGCTGCGTGATATACCGAGGTTACCGTGGACCAAACACTTGCCGCCGGACACCAGGCACTCGTCAATGAAGCTGCGACACTCACCGAGGTACATTATTAAGTTCTGGGTCGGGTTGTCAGCCATGTCCAACACTAGGTACCTGTGAGGGGGGTAAACAAGGGGAGGAATTTACTTGGTGTTTTGATCTAGTCAAATTTGTACTCCTTTCATCTCTTATTATTATTTAATAATAATAATAATAATAATAACTTACTTTATCTTGTGTGGGAAGTTTGCCCTGACCATGTGACTCTCGATGGTTTGTCTGACGCAGATGATGTGTGTGATGCCATGGTCCAGCAACGTTTTGAACTGGAAAAATAATAATAATAATAATAATATAAGTACCGGTACATACAGTATATAAGTACAAAATATAAGTGTAAGTAGCTAAAAAATATATATATATATATATACATGTATATATATAAGTACAAGTACCGGTAGCTAAAAAAAAATGGTAAAAAAAATAATAATTATTGCCAATGTAAATAAATACCGCCGTGCCGTACCCTGGACTTGGTGGCGGCGCTGTACGGTCCGAGGTAAAGTCCAGGCAACACCTCCTGCATCTCACGCCTCATGTGGTACATCCAGTCCACCTCATCCATCATAGATAACGCACACACACACACATGCACACTCACACCGACCACTTTCTGTTGGGAAAATATATTTATATAATAATTTATAATAACTAATAATACTCTACATTCTACAGTATATGAGGTAACACAACACACACACTCAGCTCTCTGTTGGGAAAAGATATTTATATAATAATTTTTAATAACTAAAAAAATATTCTATATTCTACAGTATATGAGGTAACATAACACATATATACACACAAACATTGCTCTCTGTTGGGAAAGTATATATACCAGTATATGATAATTCTTAATAGTTAACAATACTCTACACTCTACAGTATACTGTATAAGGTAACACAATACACACACACACACACCGACCTCTCTCTGTTGGGAAAGTGTACAGAAATATCTTTGTTAACTTCTACACCAAGATGTACTGTACAGCCCAATGTTGGGAAAGTATATTTATATGATAATCTTTAATAGCTAACAATACTCTACACTAGCCTATATGAGGTAACAACACACACACACACACACACCACTCTCTGTTGGGAAAGTGTACACTCGCAATCCAAAATTTGTATCCAGGTCTTGTTGAAGTTTTGAATCATTTGACATACTGTACTAGTGAAACAATTACAAAGCTTACCCTGTTTAATATTAGCTTGAGCTCGCTAAATACTCCATCAGGCTATTCAAAGCAAGCCTGGATACATATTATGGTTTGCTGAGTGTACCTATCTTAATAATTTAATGGCTAATAAACAATGCCAGGAGATTTTTACACACGCATAACTCTATAGTGTGTATCAATGTACGGTATAATTATTTTAATCTTTTAGTGCCAAATAAATTATGCCAGGGATCACACACACACACACACACAGGAACACACACGCGACTCTGTTGGGAAAGAGTACATAATATTTTAATCTTTTAATGGTTTAATGACTAATAAATTATGCCAGAAGATACACACACAATCACACAGACATGTACACACACACACTCACACAGACATGCATACACACACACTCACTCAGACACACAGACATCCACACACACTCACATAGACATGCACACACACACACTCACACACAGACACGCACACACACAGACATGTACACACACAGACATGCACACACACACTCACACAGACATGCACTGTTGTGGTGTGACATCTTCACTACGCATATTATGTCACATCGCCTTTTATGTTTAGTAGAGATGTGTTAACATCTTCACTATTAAGTAGAAGATGGTTATTGTGTGACCCATCTTCACTACCCAGATTATGTCATGTTTTGGTACAGAAGAGTGTTGACATCTTCACTACTAGATAGAAGATGTCACTATTTTGTTTTGTTGTATTCCAGAATGCCTAAAACATATCATGTAGTTCTAAGATGCCTACAAAAATATATAGAGTTTAGAAAGATTTTGTAAAGGGTTGGTAGGCTTTTGGGCTAGGATTGGGGGATTAGCTTTAGGAGTTAAGATAAGGTATGTGGAGATAGAGAGATAAGATTTGGAGGAAAGAAGAATAAAGTTTAGAAGCTTTACAGGTGTGTGAGTTTGCTCTTCCTCTTGTGATTAATCTGATTGTGTGCCTCAGTCGGCCCGGGACTGGGGACATAACAGCACACACACACACACTCGCACAGACATGCACACACACTCACAGACATGCACACACACACACAAATACATTGCACTATCAGGAAAGTGTACATATGTTGATAAATTCATGGCCAATAAATTATTCCAAGTGACATACACACATGTACTTGTATGTACCCTGTTGAGAAAGTGTACAAACTGTATTATAGTAATTTGTAATGATTAGGGTTCATAAACTACAGCATGTAATGTCACACACACACAATTATTATTCTTTAATGGAATAATGCATATGTTAATTATTTAATGGCTAACTATAATGCAGGATACACATTGTATATCCCACTACACACACACAATGTATATTCCAGTACACACACACACATTGTATACCCCAGGAAAACACACACACATTGTATACACCAAGACACACACACATTGTATACCCCAGGAAAACACACACACACACACACATTCAATGGTGTGCCATTAAATGTTCGGAGTAGGGGACAGGCTTCGAGGGGTTTGGGGGGTGCGGGAATAGGGGACAGGCTCTGGTGGGGTTTGGGGGTGCGGGAATAGGGGACAGGGTTCGGGGGGGGGGGGGGGAATAGAGGGACAGGCTTGGGGTGAGTAGAAAGCCTGTCTCCTATTCCCACACACTCCTAACCCCTATCCCCCCCAACCCTGTCCCTCTACTCCCGCACCCCCCAAAAAAACCCCAGCCTGTCTCCCTACTCTCACACACCCCACCCCCACACCCCACCCCCACCCCCAAGCCTGTTCCCCTATTCCCGCACCCCCTTTAAGTATTAAGTATGAGTATTACAAGTGATTATAGTGTTTAATAATAATGAGAGAAGCCTTATGGAGCATCATCTGTTACATTAGTGGAGAGTGGCACAGAATATACAACAACATGTAACATTGTATACACTAACACACATACACACACACACTTTATACCCCAGCAAGACAAACACAAACACACACACACATTGTATACCCCAGCAGGACAAACACATACACACAAACACACACACGTTATATACCCCAATACACACACACATTGTATACCCCAGCAGGACACATACACACATTGTATACCCCAGCAAGACAAACACACACACATAGTATACCCCAGCAGGACACAAAACACATACACACACATACACACACGTAATATACCCCAATACACACAAACATTGTATACCCCAGCAAGACACAAACACATACACACACAAACACATTGTACCGTATATCCCAGCAGGACACAAACACACACATACACACATTATCATACCCCAATAGTTCCTCAGACCATCACAGCCGTCAACAAGGAGACACAGGACAAATGTAATGCTTCGTGTCCTGGCTGGGTTAGTTAGGTGGTTAGTTTTCTTCTGTCTGTGTGTGTGTTGTGTCTCGCTGTTTTGGTTGGTGGCCTCGTCTTCTTACTACATTTTAGGGTCGAGTTGCCTGGGTCTGGTTGGGGCAAGTTGATTCCTCCATTTTCCTTTTAAGAGTAAACGGTAATATTGTTTTGTTTTCTACCGTTTTTTCCTTGTTTTATTCTTTTTTTTTCCGTCTATCTATCGTTGTAGCATCACTTATGGTTTGTTTTCACTTGTTTTATTTTAGTTTTCCGTGTATCTATCGTTATTCTGTTTCTTTTTATTCGTTTCTTTTGGTTTTCATTTTCAAACACTATTGTTGGTTTGTTTTCTCTCATTTATTTTGTTTTTCCGTGTATGTATCGTTATTTTAAGTCTATTAACCTTTTTATTCGCTTCTTCTACTACTTATTTACACCAAACATTATTAAACGATAGTGTCAAGATGATTATATTTAGGATTTATAAGGAAATTTGTTGGGATATTGCTATTTATTTACTTATTTTTTTAGTTTCATGCCCCATTTTGGCTCTTATTTCGCGGCTCTATGGAATAATTAACCTTCAAAATAACAGCCAGACGTATTATATGGCTAAATAGAGGTACCAGAATATCATAATAATCTAAAAAAATGGTGTGAAACAACTAGGATGAAATTGGTTACGACAACACCTTCCACGCAACACGACCCAGGCACTCTCTCGTTCCAATACTATTTTCACTCACGCTGGGGGGGGGTTTGTTTGGCCTCATTTTTAACCAGTGAAATTAATGTGATTAGAAGCTTGGTCATTTTTATTTTATTATATTACGCCCCATCAATACATTCTTTACTAGTTTAATTACTTTATTAGGGTTCGTTCATCGTGACAACTGGCCCAAATGAGGACTGTAAACATTTTGCCTCCATAGACTTGTTTGACTATTATTATGTAGCCCTCCAAATTGTTTTCTGTTTTAAATAAGTTTAATTTTGTCTTGATTATCATTAGATTAATAATTTAATACGTAGACATCATGTCAACTCAAACTCATCTATTGAAATTCAACTAATCTCATATCAATATACAGTTTTAATTATTACAGATTTTTTTTATATATACTCACTGTAAGAGCATGAAATGATATTATATAATCATATTTGGATAGGATAAATTTCAAATTATATCACTTGTTTTAATCTTTACAAGACTTTAAAGATTTATGATAGAGTTTGCGTTTGATTTGTTGACATTTGCTCTTTGAGTTTTATGGCCAAATACATATATAATTTTGAATTCCAGAGATAAATATTTAGGGTTAATAAATTAAAATAATATTATTTATCCTTCTCCTTACCACTAAAATGATAAACTAAAAGATAAACAAAGAAATATTGAAAGCATGTCTTGACATTGGGGGCATTTATGAATAACATCTTTCTGTCTCTATCTCTAAAATGAACTTATTACGAACAGTTACAATAAAACAAATAATCAAATACTTAACAATAACAGTAGTAATGATAAAAACATATCTTCTAATGGAAACAAGAAATTAATAATGTCAATATCCAAATTCGAGACAGTTCCAAGTTGTACACGGAGACGTCAGGCAGGATGGTGAATGTTTTTAAGGGAATCCTCATCAAATGGTACGTATTTTTTCCATTATTTTGGCTCTGTATAGGCCTCCATCGTGGCTCAGTGGATATATATTGGAAGATCAGATTCATTGACCATTGGTGTGTTGGTTCTAATAGTGGCTACCACCAGAATATTAATGTTAAATGAGTTACGAATGGAGGAGTATGCCTAATGTTAAGTTACCTTATTTCGGTAAAAAATGTTCGAATTTCATATGTGTGAGAGTTTCATATGTTTCGTTGTATTTATTGAAAGAATTACCGTTTTGGGTAATTTTACAGAAGAACTGGATTCACTATATAGTATATTTTAGTATAATTATCCCCTATTTTGGACCATTCTAAAATACTTTTCGTCAATGGTGTTTCTCTAAGTTAGGAGATGAACCGTTTTATAAACATGATTTGAAAATTAGCCTGACCTAACCTAGACCACAGCAGACTACCGAGACCTAACCTGGGCAAACTACAGGGATATAACCGGTGTAAACTATCATAAAGTGACATATTGTGACAAAACCAGATGTGACCGACAATTGAAGCCTTCATAATCTATCTATCTATCTATAGCACTGACGCCTCGTTCCCTCCGGGAACTCCCCCAAAGGGGGTGGCCACGGCAGAAAAGTCTCCAGTCTTCCCTGTTCAAACACTCCCTCCTCCTTCGGTCCAGCCCTCCCCTCCCCCTCACGTTTCTCTCCTTTACATACTCTTCCACTCTGTTCTGCCATCTAACTGGTGGTCTGCCTCTCACACCACATCCCACAACTTCACTTCCATACACCTTCTTTACAAACTCCTCACCTTGCATTCTCTCTACATGTCCAAACCACCTCAGAGTATTACGCTTCACTCTCTCAACCACTCCACACTCAATACCAAGTGCCTTCTCACTCATACCACATTTCTTATACACACTCTCATTACTTTCTCCATCCCACCTTGTCAGTCCACATGCACCTCTCAAGTAACTCATTTCCACAGCACCTATTGACTGATGAGCCCTACTCCATGTCCATGTCTCCGACGCATATGTCAGTGTTGGCAGAATTATACTATTTCGTAGTCCCCTTTTCACTTCCATACTCACACTTCTACCTTTCATTATCCTCCCCAGTGATCCTATGACTTGTCTACCCTTCATTGCTCTCTCCCTAATTTCTCCTTCCATACTTCCATGTTTACACATAACTGTCCCCAGGTACTTAAACTCCTTCACTTCCTCCATCCTCTCACCCCTCAGAGTTATCTCACACTTTGTCCCAGTTGGTATTTCCACTCTGTATTGTGTAGCAAAGTCAATCACTTCAGTTTCTGCTCTTTCAAACACCGTCACTTTACTTTTACCCACATTCACCTTCAGTTTCCTTCGTTTACACACAGACTGAAATTCATCCACCACTCTCTGTAAATTCCTTTCACTCTCAGCCATCAGCACAGTGTCATCCGCAAACAAACATGCCAACAAGGACCAATTTATTTTATTCAGCCTCAACTTCACCCCCAGACCATTCACTTTGGCTTTCATCTCTCTCATACACCCATCCATATATATATAAAACAACCATGGTGACATAACACATCCCTGTCTCAGCCCTACACTAATATTAAAACTCACTCAGATTACCCTCTACCCGCACACATGCTTTTGCATCTGCATAAAAAGCCTCAATGCCTTCCAGCATTGTATATTATGTTAACTATATCATTACCATTTTCATTAAATTTTGTTAGGAGGAATGCTTCCAAAGATTATCCTCTAAATGCTCCATTTGAATATTTTGAAAATGTGGAGGAAATGACATAGAAGAAAATAGTCTTAGAATGGTCTAAATAAGCGGGTAATGAAAGTAGAAAAACCATATGCAATAACAGTAATTCTTTTAATATTTACCGTTTGTTTTAGAATGAGGCATACCTGACCTGACTTAACCTAACCCAAGGTGGCAGGTGGCACTTTAAAATTGGTCCTAACCAATCTCGGAGTGGCATCCAAGTGACACACAGTACATGTGACGTGCCACACCACTCTAGTGTGAAAAGTTACACCTGTTACTATAGGTGTGTATTTGAGTGTCATGCCTCGTGTCATACCACCTGCTGTGTGTCACTTTGGTGTGAAAACAGCCTGATATTCCCTCCTTCCTTCCTACCAATGTTCCTCCCTCCTCCACTCTACCAATGTTCCTCCTCCATGTTACTGTCAATGTTCCTCCACTCTTCCAATGTTCCTCCTCCATGTTACTGTCAATGTTCCTCCTCCATATTACTGTCAATGTTCCTCCCTCCTCCATGTTACTGTCAATGTTCCTCCTCCATGTTACTGTCAATGTTCCTCCCTCCTCCATGTTACTGTCAATGTTCCTCCTCCATGTTACTGTCAATGTTCCTCCTCCATGTTACTGTCAATGTTCCTCCCTCCTCCAGGTTACTGTCAATGTTCCTCCTCCATGTTACTGTCAATGTTCCTCCCTCCTCCATGTTACTGTCAATGTTCCTCTTCCATGTTACTGTCAATGTTCCTCCTCCATGTTACTGTCAATGTTCCTCCCTCCTCCATGTTACTGTCAATGTTCCTCCCTCCTCCATGTTACTGTCAATGTTCCTCTTCCATGTTACTGTCAATGTTCCTCCCTCCTCCATGTTACTGTCAATGTTCCTCCTCCATGTTACTGTCAATGTTCCTCCCTCCTCCATGTTACTGTCAATGTTCCTCCCTCCTCCATGTTACTGTCAATGTTCCTCCCTCCTCCATGTTACTGTCAATGTTCCTCCTCCATGTTACTGTCAATGTTCCTCCCTCCTCCATGTTACTGTCAATGTTCCTCCTCCATGTTACTGTCAATGTTCCTCCTCCATGTTACTGTCAATGTTCCTCCTCCATGTTACTGTCAATGTTCCTCCTCCATGTTACTGTCAATGTTCCTCCTCCATATTACTGTCAATGTTCCTCCTCCATGTTACTGTCAATGTTCCTCCTCCATATTACTGTCAATGTTCCTCTTCCATGTTACTGTCAATGTTCCTCTTCCATGTTACTGTCAATGTTCCTCTTCCATATTACTGTCAATGTTCCTCTTCCATATTACTGTCAATGTTCCTCTTCCATATTACTGTCAATGTTCCTCTTCCATATTACTGTCAATGTTCCTCCTCTTCCATATTACTGTCAATGTTCCTCCTCCATGTTACTGTCAATGTTCCTCCTCTTCCATATTACCTACTGTCAATGTTCCTCCTCCATGTTACTGTCAATGTTCCTCCACTCTTCCAATATTCCTTCACTTTCCTAACCTTCCTTGCCTCCTTTCCTTCCTCAGTGACCCAGTAATGAAACAGTTCCTGCTTCACCTGGATGACACTATGAAACTTGGCTCAAAGTTTGTTCTAGTTGACTTGGATGAATGTCACCTGTTTGTACAACCTGAAGTCTACAATAGCCTTAAGGTGGGTGTCTTGGCCTTATGTATGTATGTATGTATGTACAGTTGCCAAAAAAGGTATTGCGACAAATCTTGATAGAACTTTAACCATAGTATTATCCACAACTATTTGGACTATAAGTATGTATGACAGAAGGAAATATACACATCCTTCTGTAATACATATCGGTACTTATAATCCCTACAAACAACTATGGACATTAATATATTTAATGTTGTTTCAATAGTTGTTGCAATACCTTTTTTGGCAACTGTACAATCAGCCTCAGGAATTTGTATACACCACTGTCAAATCAAGGCTTCGTAACAACTAGACAACTTTGTCTCTGGATTGTCCCGCCACTGTTTAGCAACATATTTGATTTTCCTGAGACAGTCGCACAACAGTCTAGCGACATTATTGCACAACTTTTGCTGGATAAAGTATGTTGGTGTGTACGTGATCCAGAGACAGTGTCTAGCGATTGTTGCCAGACAAATTAAAGTCCAAAGACAGAGTTGCATGACTTTATATCCCAGTGTGTACTTGCCTTAACAACAACCCCCACTTAAGGTTCATAATATAGCCTCAGAGCTGGACCCCTTGCCTGTCAGAGGTCCTACACTGGTGCTACAGCCTACCCACACCTTGAAAAAAGGAATGTTGGGTATTGATGATGATAATGTGTATGTTTGAGTTTGTGTGTTGGTTGGTCATCCACTGTTATGTTTGGTTAGGTGGTGTGGGTATTGTCTTCATGCTACATGGATTAAGGTTGTACTAAAGGCTGTATGCAACAATATTGGTGGTGTTGATGATGGTGTGGTGCTTGTATGATAGCTTTGTATAAAGTCATCATACTTGTACCACACCATTGTCAACACAACCAATGTTCTTACATACAACCTCACAGCCTTATAGGATTCTTATGTCCCTCTGGTCCCAAGTCAGTTGCCTTTTTAATTAAGGCCTTAATTTTGTGAGTTTCAAATAAATAAAGACTGTCCTAGCCAGGCCTGGAAGACCCTGTAGGACAAGAGATGAGACAGTAAGCATGAAGGAAGTAGAAGGAAAGGAAAGACAGTTGATTGAAAGGGTGTACAAAGGAAATAGAAGGAAAGAGGGACAATTGAAAATTGAAAGGATGTATGAAGGAAATAGAAGGAAAGAGGGACAATTAAAAGGGAGTGGCTGGGGTCAAAGGGGCACCCAAACCCTTAATAATTAAAGAACTGTATTCCCCACAACACAGCAGACAGTGTCATCCCCTATCCCTTCCACTGGCACTCAAAGGTGGGGAAAATAAACACTCATTATCTACTGCCTTTATGAATATGTATTATACAGTACCTTTATCTATGAATCTATGTACAGTTGGACACATGAATGAGTGGTACAGCCCAAGTTAAAGATTGTCCATTTCTGCCAATATCAAATTCCTTAGTGCCAAATAGGAGACATCAGGGGCTGAAGTCAGTATTGAGGATGGTAATAAAAAGCATGTACCTGATAATAGACACTGGTTACTCAAATAGGACAAGTATCTTTCACCTGGGCTGTACCACCCATTCATGTGTACAGTAAATTAAACCTTCATTATCCACTGTTATTATGGGTGTATACCCCCCAATGGGAACTGCCTTGACGTGGTGGGGGGCTTGTGTGTCTGAGACCTGGCGAGCTAGACTAGATGGGGCTCAGGCCCCGATTTCGGGAAGAGAGGGCTTCCCATGCTAGGAAGGTCGCTAGTGAGAGACCAGACTAAATGGTTCCCATCTTTCAGTTCTTCAACTGTCCCTTTTTTCTTTTTATTTCCTTCCTTCTTGTTGTCACACCTTTATCTCTATCACCTTTTTTCTGGCACTATATCACCTCCATGTTGCGGCGCCTAATATCCGTCAATCAATCAATTATGGGTGTATATTATATCATTTTCTGTATACTGTATCTGTGTATGTATAGTAGCCCTTCAATATACAGTCAAGTTTTTCTCCCCGCTAACTATACCACTTCTCCTGCACCACAGAACCTGATAGACGAACAGTACGAGAAAGTTTACTACAACCAGAAGAGCAGCCTGGAGTAACAGTCACACCAATCAACCAACCAGCCTTTGAATCAACACATTTAAACAGTACTCACATTCTTCATTACATATTTATTACACAGATACATAAGATAGGAGGGCCAGAGATTTATTCATTAGCCTACAGTACTGTAAAAAATATATTCCCATGTTATCCCACTTAAGTTGGTAATTAAGTGTCCCAGTTATATCAACCAAAGCCATAAACACCCAGTCAAAAGATTTAAGTACTCCATTCAAATAAACCAAACACACACACACACACCGCCACCATGACGTCACGTGAATCAGGTCGTCTGAAGGAGGCTTCGAGTCGTCGGATTCTGGACGAGGGTGTGCGTAGACGACGAGCACGCAAGGCTCTGGAAGCACTGGAACAGGACAACTTCCACGACGACCCACACGCCAACCTCGTCATGAGCAAGAAGGCTCCAAAGTTCGATGAGAATCTGGGCGCCGGAGGGGGAGGAGGAGGGGGTGGTGGTGGTGGCGGAGGAGGACTGATGGGGGTAGGAGGTGGTGGAGGCAAGGACAGGAAGAGACGCACCAGGAGTGTGGAGTATTTTAAGCAAAGGTGAGGATATTTTTTGTCTATAGTAGGCAAGTGGCAGCCCTATTGTTGATCATTTCAAGGTTGCCAGGTGGTGGATCCTGAGTCAGTCTAAACTCATCTCAAAAACCACCAAATAAAAAACCTAATCTTGTCTCGAAAACAGCCCAAGTCTAGACTCTTCAGTAGTGTGTGTACATCATTGTATATGTGGGATAATATAAAAAAAAAACAGTAGTGTAACAACAAGGGATCATTTTATTTAACTAATTCATGCATTCAATTAATAATCTGATGAATAACACACACACACACACATACGGACCTAAATTTTTAACATCAGCTATATTAGTGACTCTTGAGAACATTCATACATCAGTCAGTATGTCTATACACTGTACAGTATGTTCATGACCATCACCATTGGAGTAATGTACATGTCATTTTTTAAGTGTGACAACATTTCCTCTGTTGGGGAAACTTGTTGCAACACAATATTTTTCTGCATGAATGCACATACAGTACATGCAATGTGTTTTCCAGACTCTTATTTTGCATCCTATTTCTCGGTTTACTTTTCACAAGGTTCATTTGTAAAAAATCCATTTTAACAGAGGCATTGGTGAAGTGACATAAATTATTTTAGCTACACTCTCAACTCTTTCTACCTGGGTGTGAATACAGGTAATCCAAAAATATTGTTTTGGCTGTATGGGTGTAACTCTAATGGATGGGCACCTCCGGCCCACTTATAGTAAGGCAAAATTATATTTTTTTTCCAATTTTAATAATTATCCTGTAGTAGAAAAAATGTGGTAAGCAAACCCCTGAAATACAGAGAATAAATACTTGTATCCACCACTTCAATATACACTCAGTCCCACATTGAGAACCACTAATCAAATTTTTTCCAAAGCTTCTGTAGTTCATTACCATCCTTTACTGATTTACTGAGCCTGCGTTAAAGGATACTTTAGTGCTAAAGTTAATCATCTTGTATTGAAGGCCTTACTGTAAAACTTTTGATGGACATTTTCAAGTAAGGGACAGGTTGATTTCTCATTTAGTTCCATAAATTGAGGTTTGAGTGAACTGTAACATGGAAGGACTTATGGTTGGTCATTACTATGGTATATGATATGGTTTATGGAAGTGTGTTGGGTATGGTATAATAGGCCTAATATGGTACTGCTTTGTTGTGCAAGATATTATTATTATGTGCCATACTTTGGAAGACAAGGAAAGGAAGAAACAGACTAGGAGTGTCAATCAAGTATTTATTTTAATGGAGTATACTATTATGTACATTTTTGTTGGTAGTGATTCTGGAGTAACTGATTCCTCAAAAATATTCCAGGCAACAGGACATCATTATTTTTATTAATCTAATCATGGGATTCCAATGTACTAGAAGTGTATTACCCTCTTAATTAACAGACACAAGAATAGTACAATATACTGTATATGTTTATTTGAAGCTCCTGACTGTGCCACAATACAATGAGAGAGGAAGGACACAAAACAAAGATGATAATGTTTTCTGTAGTGTCTTATTTTTGTACTAAATATCATGTAATGTTCTGCTACTAGTTTGTTTACATTATCTATTACAGTTTTCCCTTGTTTTGCACTGGTGTTTTGTACTGTTTGTAATTATTCTGTGTACTGTAAACCCTCTTTGTACATTACACACTTATAAACCCAGTGGTGCACAATGAGGGTACATAGATTTATAGAACACTGTACAGTATATTACACAACCATAACAATGGTACAAAACCAGGGATTACTGCATTATGTTTTTTCTCCAGACAATTTATAAAGATGTCCCTTTCAGATTCCGCAAGAATTTCCCTATACTTCTGGAGGAGGAGCAGGCCATTTACCCCGACGGTCCCAACTACCTCACCGTCCAGGCCCCACAGTCCAGGCTGCCGGAGCGTCACCTGTGTGCTGTGTGTGGTTTCCCCGCACCATACACCTGTCTACCCTGTGGTGCTCGTTACTGTACCACCAAATGTTTATCAACACATGAAGACACAAGATGTCTAAAGTGGACGTGTTAGTGGTGCATCTTTCCTGTGGAAATATCATAGAGGGTAAAAGAAAACTGCCCAAGGCCTAGAGGACCCTGTAGGTTGAGGAAGAATAGGGGGTTGCAAGAAGAGTTCCCCAGGCCAGGAATACCATGTAGAAGAAATCAAATAATGTAAGGAAAGTTTGGACAGTTTTATAAATTGAAAGTGACAGTTTAGTGCCTGGTTATAACAGCAGGGAGGCATTAAATGAAAGAAGACCACCCTGAGTCCTGAAAGACCCTGTAGATTGAGGGTAAAAGTGATAGTGAAGTGGGACAGTAACCACAAAGAAAACAGAAGGAAAGGAGAGACCATTTAAGAATTGAAAGAGGGCGACTGAGGGAGGGAAAGAGGAGGAAGCCTTCTAATTCACCAATAACAGATGCTGTATGATGCTGGGGACATAAAATTCAACACAATGTATGTAGGTTAATGAGATTGTTTTATTTTTACTGAGAAAAAGGCTATTATCAAATACACCTGTAGTACTGTACATGTTGATCTTTGTACACTCCATCCATTAGTTCTTATAGTACATTCATGAATACTTACAGGTGATGTGTAATGTACAGCTACAATCAAATATCCACCGACACTTTCCTTCCATCGTAGTAAATATCTTGATAATAAAGAACAACATTTATATAATTTTGCAGCACCTCATAATAATAATTGAGAGGGTTGTATTGACATAAGGTATTGTATGATTATATTTTGATATGATACTGATTTATTTGCATGATAGAAGAAAAGTGTCAGTGGTTATTTGATTGTGTCTGTTCAGTATTGGTACCATTTGTTGACATTTTATTGTTCCACTCCTTCCTCTTGTCTCCAGTGAAGGTTGGTCATGGGAAATGTTTCTGAGTGGTATTATTAAACCACTTCTTTGAGGCTCTTCGGTACTCAATTCGTATTATTTATAATATGAATTTAGTGATGATGAACCTTTTCCTCGAAGTATAGTAGTTTAATAATACGACATTCAAAGTTCTACACACCATATTTAAAAGCTCGATAAATACAAATTCAAGTATTACCGGTATAATATTATGACACATTTATGTACTGAAGTAATACTGTACATATAAGTGCTTAACATAAACTTTAAAATTCACCAGTGAGAATACCAGCAATAACATTTTTTGTAGAATGAATGAAAGAAGCCTGCCCTAGACCTGAATGACCATGTAGGACAAAGGAGAAGGTGGTGGGACAACAAACACAATGGAATGGTAAATGTTAAGGCTATTGATTCTCTCAAACTATGCAATGAAACAGATCCTCTAAGTCATGTATTGAGGTAGTCTGTTTCCTGGTGTTATGTGGAGGAATCAGTAGTGTTCCAATAGACAACCTTTGTAAGAGTACAGTAATACCTCATTATTCACTATGGCTGTGTATTATAACATTTACTATGAATCTATGTACAGTAAACCATCAACATCCACCATTGGGTTTATGGGTATGTAGTGTACAAAAAGGTATCACTGTACACAATTTTTTTACAAACAGTTCAATACACATCCCAGAACACCAGTACAATCTATCTATGTATAGCTCTGATGCCTCGTTCCCTCCGAAAACTCCCACCAAGAGGGTGGCCACGGTAGAAGTGTCTCCAATTTTCCCTGTTCCAACACTCCCTCCTTACTTGGTCAAGCTCTCCGCTGCCCCTCACGTTTCTCTCCTTTACACACTCTTCCACTCTGTTCTATCTGCCTCTCATATTTCTTCCAGAACCCCATTCAAAACCAGCTTCCCTCTTGACTCTTCAACTGTCCATCCATTCCTATGTGCTTGCTGTCCCTTCTCTTCTCTTCTCTCTTCCTGTTGCAATCACAATATCATAATACATGTGTCCAGGTATAGTAAGCATAAAAATTCCCTCATTAATTTTAACTGAACTCCATGCTTTCATCTCCTCCCTGTTGTTGTTGTTGTTCCTGGTGACTGGTGTGAGGAGAGAAAGTATTTACAGTAGCATTGACTGTAGTCATTTGTTTACCACTAGACTCGCCACCACACTCATCATCATCATCCATCTCCTCAACCACTCTGTCCCCATCATCTTCACTCAAGGTTGGGTTGCTGATGGATGATTTGTGTTTGCTCATGATGTCATGGCTCGGGGAATTTTGCCCAGGTGACTGATTGTTGTTGTTGGTGGTGGTTGTGGTCTGGGTAAGAGAGTCATTGGAAGATTCCTGGTCAAAGTAACTCTCTTCTTCATCTCTGGCTCGGATTTCCAGCAAGTCATATTCATCGCTGGCATCAACCTTCCTGCAAATAATACACACACTGTCACATACAAACATATAAAGATATACAGTTGCCCAAGGAAAGACTGCAACCAAATATGCTGGTGTGTGGCAATATCTGGCAGGTGCTCCAAAGTAAACACTCGTATTTTATCAATGGATCACTCAGAACCTATAACCTTTTGTATAGATGGATGTTATTGGCTTCAGCTAATTACATTAATCTTTACAACTGTAGGTTCTGAGTGATCCATTGATAAAATATGAGTGTTTACTTTGGAGCACCTGCCAGATATTGCCACACACCAGCAAATTTGGTTGCAGTCTTTCCTTGGGCAACTGTACATTGCAATGAATTGTCATTATACACTAGAAACACCTTCCAAGAATTTTGAGAGGCAGAATGGGAGTTGGGAAGTCTGTAGAAGGGAGAGCACATATATCAGCATTATTAACCGATTGTGTGCTCAGTGTAGTTTTCTCAGAACAACTAAATACAAAATATTGATCATCATGCAATGATATCATTAGGTTTAAATTTCATCATAATATAGTAGAATCTTTGACATAACACAAATTATGAAATACTTATAAACACAACTTTATTTTACACTCAATGAAGACTACCAAATGTTTTCCCAGGCTTCTGTTGTTCACTACCATAGTTACTTATTAAAATGAGTATTACACTAAGGTCTGGACCCAGGCTCCCATAAGGCAAGAAACATAACTCAATGGCCCAGTAATTTAACCATTTAAAGTCTCAATTACTCAGTGTAATTGTCAATTTATTCAATGTTAGTATAGCATCCTTTATAACTTCAGTAAAAACATAGACGACCTACAACACATAACTCTATAGTGATAAAAGGAGAGTGCAGACCATACAGCCTACAACATGGCTAGACAAACCTCTCCACTAAGTAAGAATACAAATAAGATCTCTTATCCTACACTTACTGAGTGTGGTGGAAAATAAAGAGTTAACTCACCCATAATCAAAATCTGTGTGTCTTCCACCAAGAAAGTTACTGTAGCACGCAGAATAGAACTCCTCTCGATACAACCTCTTCTCTCCTTCATGGCCTTCTCTTTCTTCTCCATCATCATCCTGTTCTTCCTCCTCCTCCACTTCTTCATCAGAGTCTCCTTCCTCAAACATGTTATCCTCTTCTTCCTCTTGTTGTTTCTGTAAGTCTTTGTGTGCTCGCATGTCAATGTGTTCCAGAAGAATGCTCGAGAAACTGCAAGAAATAATATAATGCCCTTTAAACTGAAACTAGTACACCAACACACATTAAGGGGGTGCAGGAGTAGGGGACAGGCTTGGGGGGGGGGAATAGGGGGACAGGCTTGAATCATGGTGAGTAGAAAGCCTGTCCCCTATTCCTACACCTTTCTAACACCCCCTACCCCAAGCCTGTCTCCCTACTCCCACACACCCCAAAAAAACCAGCAACCTCCCCTAAGCCTGTCCCCCCTATTCCCGCACCCCATTAATGCATATTTTCTATTGTCTGTAACTAATCTCTGTACATTACACACCACTCATATACTAAGTGGATAATGAACACTTACTGTGCACAGATTCATTACAAATAATAATATAATACACACCCATGACAACAGTGCAAAATGTGGGATTACTGTACATATAAATCTGGCAGGAATAACACTCATAATATTGGAGGTGGGTTGCAACAGGTAGAGAGGAGGGAGAGCAAACACACATGAAAGAGAAGGAACGGAGGGACAGCAAGCACACATGAAAGAGAAGGAAAGGAGGGACAGCAAACACACATGAAAGAGAAGGAAAGGAGGGACACCAACACCAACTGCCTCGCGACCATAGGGAGCATCAAAACTTTCAGTACGGTATCACATATATACCCTACCTATGGGGAAACAAACAGGTCATAAAATCCTAAGCTAGAATTACAGCCACTTAAGACCCCTTCACACAATATCACCATGGAGTTTAAGTAAGTGGTGGTACAGTGTTGGTGTGGTCATATTCACCAACCATCAGTCTTGGCCACACACAAAAACACCTATACTTCACCATTGCAAATCTGGCCGTGTGGTTCTGTAGGAGTTGAATTCATAAAAACGTGCGGTGGTGGTGGTGTCGTGTGAAGGGATTCTAGACAAGAGTGCTGTCCCAGAGTGAATATGTGTGTGTATGGGAATGATTTTTAATTTACGTTTGTGTGTGTGTGTATATGGGAATGAAGATGGTGCATGTTTTCTTGTTGGAGATGTACGCCAGGTGGTAAATATAACAACAGTACTGTACCTGATATCTGGCTTATTGACCGCTGACTGCTTCTGGTTGCGTTCCTGCTCGGTCTGGTGTTTTGCGATGAGTTGGTGGTATAACAGAGGGTCTCGTCGCTCCATCTCCTCCTCACTGAAATATTCCCCTTGCCTCCTCAGTCTCTCCAGCGCTGCATACCTACGATTCCTCACACGGATCCTGCCAACAAATGGAGTACCGTAGTTTATTATTACAACCTTATAAAACTATGAGAACTACTACCACAAATGGAGTAGTTTATTAATGCAACCCTATAATACAATAAGAATTACCACCAAGTACTGTAGACCTTTGATATATAATGAATAAAATAATAGTTATATCCACCACTTCATTTTACACTCAGCCCCTCACTGAAGACCACCAAATGTTTCCCAGGTTTCAGTTGTTCATTACCATACAGACTGAGCTTGTGTTGAAAAGAAAGTGCTTAATTAAATCATCTTATATCAAGGGACTACTGTACTATAGTGTAATATTATTTGACTGAGAACTATTTTTTTTTTATAGCACCAATCATAGTGATAATACAGTATTTAGCATTAAGAGGCAACAAGTATGGAAATGGTAGCATGCAGGTAAATAGGATGGGATCAAACCTATTACTGTATTACAAAGAAAGGTAATAGAGGAATAATTGCCTAGTGAAAGGAATAAAGAAGGTAAGCAGGAAAAAGAAGGAAGGTAAAATATTACTACATGTACAAAGAACATTTCAAAAAGGAAACGAAGGAAGTAAGAGAGAAGATTATAATATTAGACAACAAATTAATGGAGTTATATACGGAGATAAAGAGAGAACAACATTAGGAAGAAGAAAGATAGAAGATTAAAATAATAAACAACAAATTCGGAGTTATATACGGAGATAAAGAGAGAACAACATTAGGTAGGAGAAAGATGGAAGATTAGACTATAAGCAAAGCTGGGAGTTACATAGAGACAAAAGGTAGGAATGAGACAAGAAAATGCATGAAAAAGGAAAGAGAAAACTAAAGATTATTCGATAATGAAATGCTGTATAAGAAGTTTCTCTCCTTATGAGGCAGGATTATGCCGCAGGAATGAGACGATAAAATAAAATTAATGCAAGAGAGATAACACAGGGAACGGTGTACAGTTGAGCAAGTAAAAAGTGCAAGAAAATTATGAGTGTATATGGCAACCTCTTCACCAATACTCAAAGTTCAGCCAATCATGTTCCATCTTACACTGGCTGCGGCTTCCCAGTTATTTCATTCATAAATATACGAGGGCTTATACTACAAGGAACTGCCACATGTTGTCATATACAGCCATTATTTTTCTTGCACTTTTTACTTGTTGTTGAAGTTCCTTAAGCTGTCTGGCCGAGCACCCCCGTTTTTTACTTGTCCAACTGTACACTCGGATATCACAGTCCCTAGCCCACCTGAATCGAAGCCCGAGATCTGAAGCAGGGAGGTTGTTTCTGGACGACAGCCCACCCAAACCATCACAAGGCTACACACACACATTTTGAACCAATGGAGGCTTTGGGTGGGCTGTCGTCCAGAAACCACCTGCTTCAGATTTTGGACTTCGACTCAGGTGGGCTAGGGACTGTAATATCCAAGTGTACAGTTGGACACAGGAATGGGTGGTACAGCCTCAAGTGAAAGATGGTCAATTTCTGCCAATATCAAGTTCCTTAGTGCCAAATAGGAGACATCAGGGACAGAAGTCAGTATTGAGGATGGTGTGTGTGTGTTTCTTAGTGTCAAATAGGAGACATCAGGGACAGAAGTCAGTATTGAGGATGGTGTGTGTTTCTTAGTACCAAATAGGAGACATCAGGGACAGAAGTCAGTATTGAGGATGGTGTGTGTGTGTTTCTTAGTGTCAAATAGGAGACATCAGGGGCAGAAGTCAGTATTGAGGATGGTGTGTGTGTGTGTGTGTTTCTTAGTGCCAAATATGAGACATCAGGGGCAGAAGTCAGTATTGAGGATGGTGTGTGTGTGTGTGTTCCTTAGTGCCAAATAGGAGACATCAGGGGCAGAAGTCAGTATTGAGGATGGTGTGTGTGTGTTCCTTAGTACCAAATAGGAGACATCAGGGACAGAAGTCAGTATTGAGGAAGGTAATAAAAAGCAAGTACCGGTACCTGATAATAGACACTGGTTACTCAAATGGGACAAGTATTTTTCACCTGGGCTGTACCACCCATTCATGTTTTCAACAGTACATACTTGGCAGTGTGTGCGTTGAGGTGCTTCTGTGTTTCAGTGATGTAATGGTCCACTTCAGGGTCATCCTCCAATCCCACGAAGTACTGCAGGTGTTCACGTTCAAGGTGCTTCCCAAACCTGTGGTGGTGACGAGGTAAAAGATGGATTAATTGATTGATATTAGGCGCCACAACAGCGAGGTCCTATAGTGCCAGAAAAAGGTGATAGAGAGGTGTGACAGCAAGCAAGAAGTGAGGAGGTAAAGATGGATTGATGATTGATATTAGGCGCCACAACAGCGAGGTCATATAGCACCAGAAAAAGGTGATAGAGAGGTGTGACAGCAAGCAGGAAGTGAGGAGGTAAAGGAACGAGTTTAAGGGGGTAATTCACTTTTGTTCTTCCTTTCCTTCTACTTCCTTTGTGTTTGTTTGTCCCACTTCTTTATCCCATTCTGATATTATCATACAGACTAAGTGATTTACTGAGCCAGTATTAATAGGCGTACTAAAATTATTATTATTATTATTTTTATCATCATTATTATTGTTATTGTCATTGTTGTTGTTGTTGTTGTTGCTATTATTATTATTACTGTACATTTTTAGTTTTACTGTATGATGAGTAGTTTTCACTTAGTGTTCACCTATACACACATAAATTCAAAGTTACACTGAACTCTACCGTACTCTATAATTATACAGTACAGTATAAAGATTATTATTACCTATATAAGAACTGTGCTGGTTTGTGTTGCAGTAGTGTAGATAAAATGTCTCTCCTCTCTTGGTAGGTGAGGTCTGGTTCATAACGCTGTTGACTCTTGACGGTGACTGAGCTGGATGCCAGGTGGTGTAGCAGGCGGTCACACAGGGGAAGGTTCAGTAAGGTGT
Source organism: Petrolisthes manimaculis (assembly GCA_034508575.1). Lineage (NCBI taxonomy): Eukaryota > Metazoa > Arthropoda > Malacostraca > Decapoda > Porcellanidae > Petrolisthes > Petrolisthes manimaculis. Next base: position 61,814 of record JAWZYT010003733.1, on the reverse strand, counting down.
CTGTTGGTGGTGGTGGTGGTGGTGGTGAGTGGTGGAGGAGGTCATTAGGGAGAGGAGTATGGTTGGACACAGCAATTCGTACACAGGCTATTTGGAAAAAGAGGCTTTGATTCAGGTGGGTTTGAAAAGTTGAGATTATGGTCCATGATTTTGGATCCAGTATTGTATTCTACATGGACAGACAGATGCTTTATAATATACTTAAGGTAAACAGACAGACACATAATCATTTATAATTACAAATTATACTGTATTCATTTCTAGATGGACAGAGACCTATTACAGTATTATTATTATCATTATTATTCCATATTCTGTACTCGAGTTCAGTGGTTTCAATATTGTTTGGCTGTGATCCTAAGTTATCCACAAATACAGCCGTATGTCCCTCAGGCATAATAATTAAAAAAACAAATATATAAGTAATTAACATAGAAATATTTGTAAATTAAAATAAAATGAGTGAAACAGAATCAATTAGATTTGTATACTGCTAATTTAACTACAGAAAACTAACTTCATTAACAAAATAATAAGAGTACAGGGTAGAGCAAAATGTTTAATTTTGTTTTACCCTCTTTGTCGTCGTCAACTTGGTGGACGGGAGTGGTGTTGGTGGTGTTGGTGTTAGTGGTGTTGTTGGTGGTGGTGTTGTTGGTGGTGGTGATGTTGGTGGTGATGTTGGTGGAGACAACATCATTCTCCTTCCTCACACCTGATCCAATGCTTTCCTTCACTTTCACACATCTGCAAGATCAGTGAAAATGAGACACATGAAAAAGATGGGTGAACTTTAATTTCAGCAAAAAAAGTGAAAAAATCAATTATTTTCCTTATATATATATATATTTTATAAACCATTAATCCCTTTTTCAATCTGTTGAAATAAAGGTAAAGTTTGAGTTGAACCGCAAAAATGGAAAACACATTTTTTTTCCCTTATTTTTTTGGATAATCCATCATTCTCTGGTTTTATTTGTTGAAATATACCGTACGCAATAACGGTAATTCTTTCAATATTTACCAAAGGATATGTATGGGTTATCTTTACCATATATGTTTATTATTGTTGTAAAATATGTAAGTGGATAAATATTGAAAGAATTACCGGTAATGCATATGGTTTTTCTACCTTCATTATCCACTAATTTAGACCATTCTAAGACTATTTTTGTCAATGGCATTTCCTCCACAAATGCCCCATATTAACATGGGGCATTTGGAAATTAGCATGACCTTACCTGACCTGGCCTAACCTAACCTAGACCACATCAAACTACCGGGACCTAACCTGGGCAGACTACCAGGACCTAACCTGGACAGACTACTGGGACCTAACCTGGACAGACTACTGGGACCTAACCTAGACAGACTACTGTGACCTAACCTGGACAGACTACCGGGAAATAATCGTGATAAAGTATAATAAATGACTGTGGCAAAATACTGGGACCCAGCCGGATCTGGCAACACTGCTGCAAAAAGTTGAGGAAAGTTGAGGATGGGAAAGGCACCGGGGGTAGATGGGATAACGGCTGAAATGTTAAAGTATGGGGGGGAGGTAGTGGTGGAGTGGATGTTGCTTATAATATACATTGGCATGGAGGCAGGGAGAGGTGCCAGAGGATTGGAGGAGGGCTATTATTGTACCGTTGTATAAGGGGAAGGGGAGTAAGGAGGAGTGTGGTAGTTATAGGGGAATAAGCCTTCTTAGTGTACCGGGGAAGGTGTATGGAAAGGTTCTAACTGAGAGACTGATGGAAGTGACAGGGAATAAAGTTAGTGAGGAACAGGGAGGGTTCAGAAAGGGTAGAGGATGTGTGGACCAGATATTTGCGCTAAAATCGATAGTGGAGAAATATATAGGGAAGGGTAAGAAGTTGTATGCTGCCTTCATGGACTTGGAGAAGGCATACGATAGGGTTGATAGGAGAGCTATGTCAGAGGTGTTGAGAATATATGGTGTTGGGGGATCTCTACTGAAAGGTATTGAGGCTTTTTATGCAGATGCAAAAGCATGTGTGCGGGTAGAGGGTGATCTGAGTGAGAGTTTTAATATTAGTGTAGGGCTGAGACAGGGATGTGTTATGTCACCGTGGTTGTTCAATATATATATGGATGGGTGTATGAGAGAGATGAAAGCCAAAGTGAATGGTCTGGGGGTGAAGTTGAGGCTGAATGAAGTAAATTGGTCCTTGGCGGCAAGTTTGTTTGCGGATGACACTGTGCTGATGGCTGAGAGTGAAAGGGAGTTGCAGAGAGTGATGGACGTATTTCAGTCTGTATGTAAGCGAAGGAAACTGAAGGTGAATGTGGGTAAAAGTAAAGTGATGGTGTTTGAGAGAGCAGAAACTGAAGTGATTGACTTTGCTACACCTTACAGAGTGGAAGTACCAACTGGGACGAAGTGTGAGATAACCCTAAGGGGTGAGAGGATGGAGGAAGTGAAGGAGTTTAAGTACCTGGGGACAGTTATGTGTAAACATGGAAGTATGGAAGGAGAAATTAGGGAGAGAGCAGTGAAGGGTAGACAGGTCATAGGATCACTGGGGAGGATAATGAAAGGTAGAAGTGTGAGTATGGAAGTGAAAAGGGGACTACGAAATAGTATAATCTTGCCAACACTGACGTATGCGTCGGAGACATGGACATGGAGTAGGGCTCATCAGTCAATAGGTGCTGTGGAAATGAGTTATCTGAGAGGTGCATGTGGACTGACAATGTGGGATGGAGAAAGTAATGAGAGTGTGTATAAGAGATGTGGTATGAGTGAGAAGGCAATTGGTATTGAGTGTGGAGTGGTTGAGAGAGTGAAACGTAATACTTTGAGGTGGTTTGGACATGTAGAGAGAATGCAAGGTGAGGAGTTTGTAAAGAAGGTGTATGGAAGTGAAGTTGAGGGACGTGGTGTGAGAGGCAGACCACCAGTTAGATGGCAGAACAGAGTGGAAGAGTATGTAAAGGAGAGAAACATGAGGGGGAGGGGAGGGCTGGACCAAGTAGGGAGGGAGTGTTGGAACAGGGTAGACTGGGGACTTTTCTGCCGTGGCCACCCCCTTCGGGGGAGTTCCCGGAGGGAACGAGGCGTCAGAGCTATAGATAGATAGATAGCTGCAAAATGGTAATTCTTTCAATAAATACCAAAAGTAGTCTTAGAATGGTCTAAATAAGTGGGTAATGAAGGTAGGAAAAACATACACAATAATGGTAATTCATTCAATATTTACCAAAGGATGTGGGTTATGTTTACCATTTATGTTTATTAATGTTGTAAAATATGAAATAAGCAGTTAAATATTGAATGAATTACCGTCATTGCGTATGTACCAGGTATGGTTTTTCTACCTTCATTACCCACTAACTTAACTTAGACCATTCTAAGACTATTTTCGGTAATTCTTTCAATAAATACCAATAAATGTTTACAGTACTACTACTAATAATAAAACTAATACTACTACTAATAATAATAAATAATAAATACTACTAATAATAATAAATACTACTACTACTACTATTACTACTACTACTACTAATACTCACTTCTTAACTCTTTTATCACTGGTTTCCTTATAATCGTCTTCAAATTCTCCCCACATGGCTCTTCTATCTAATATTTACTAAGATATACACTTCCACTAAGTTAACTAATCGTAATATGTCTCTTTAGTCTTTTAGTTAGGAGAGATTATTATGGTGTATTGTTTATTACGTTTACAATCGTTCAATGATAAAAGTAAACAAACCCAACTAATGTTTCACTACAACATACCTAAACCAAATCACATATACCCAATGTAAACATTATTTCAAGTTTTCAACCCTTTGTTATATATATATATATATATTCATTCTTTTTTCTACAATGTTTACTATTTTTCAATTAATTTCCTCTATTATAGGGTGTTCCAAAAGTATATATAATTTTCTAAGAGCTCGTATATCAACAACTATATATAAATGGAAGCATCATCAAACTATTACCATTAAACAGAGAATAGGGGATAGGTTGGGGGGGGGGATAAGGGGACATGCTTGGGGTAGGTAAGAAGCCTGTTCCCTATTCCCGCACCCCCTAAACTCCCCCCAAGCCTGTCCCCCTTATTCTCGCACCCCCTCCCCCAAGCCTGTTCCCTATTCCCGCACCCCCTTAAATGCCACAAAACAAATAATCTAATTTAGTAACATTAACAGGGTGCAGGAATATGGGACAGGCTTGGGGGGGGCGGGAGTAGGGGACAGGCTTAGGGGGGTGGGTGCAGGAGTAGGGGACAGGCTTGGGGGGGGGGGGGGGTGCGGGAGTAGGGGACAGGCTTGGGGGGGGGGGGGTGCAGGAGTAGGGGACAGGCTTGGGGGGGGGGGTGCGGGAGTAGGGGACATGGTTGGGGGGAGGGTTCTGGGTGTGTGGGAATAGGGGACAGGATTTCTACCCCCCACCAAGCCTGTTCCCCTACTCCCCCCCCCCCTTAAGACTGTCCCCTACTCCCACACACCCCTAACCCCCCCCCCCTTCTCCATGACTGTCCCCCCCTATTCCAGCACCCCTTGATATTTATTATTATTATTATTATTATTATTATTATTATGTTTATTATTATTATTATTGTGTTTATCATAAGGAGATAGAAGCAACCAGTCCAAGTTATTTATTTATTTACATGCATGGTTATTTAAGTATCAAATTTGAAAGAAAACATTTTAAACCTGGAAAAATAAATGAATGCTGTTGTAAACCAAACCTAAAAATCCAAAAATGTAAGTTAATCTGAAATTCAAAATCAAATTAGGCTAAACCTGAAAATCCAAAAAATGTACGGTAATTAAACCTGAAATCCAAACATTTAATTAAACCTGAAAATCTGAATTGTAATTAAATCTGAAAATGAAAACATAATTAATCCTGAAATCCAAAAGTTAATTAACCCTGAAAAAGAAAATGTTAAAATGCTAAACAAAAATAAAATCCATATACAGTACATTTATTAATCATTTCGGAAAATAATAATAATAATAAACAAAAGTATATAAGTACCCACCCTTTATGTTTATGTAGGTGGTAGTGGTGGTAGTAGTAGTAGTGGTGGTGGTAGTAGTAGTAGTAGTAGTAGTGGTGGTGGTAGTAGTGGTGGTGGTAGTAGTGGTGGTGGTAGTAGTGGTGGTGGTAGTAGTGGTGGTGGTAGTAGTGGTGGTGGTAGTAGTGTTGGTGGTAGTAGTGGTGGTGGTAGTAGTGTTGGTGGTAGTAGTGGTGGTGGTAGTAGTGGTGGTGGTAGTAGTGGTGGTGGTAGTAGTGGTGGTGGTAGTAGTAGTGGTGGTAGTAGTAGTGGTGGTAGTAGTGGTGGTGGTAGTAGTGGTGGTAGTAGTAGTAGTGGTGGTGGTAGTAGTAGTAGTAGTGGTGGTGGTAGTAGTGGTGGTGGTAGTAGTGGTGGTGGTAGTAGTGTTGGTGGTAGTAGTGGTGGTGGTAGTAGTGGTGGTGGTAGTAGTAGTGGTGGTAGTAGTAGTGGTGGTAGTAGTGGTGGTGGTAGTAGTGGTGGTAGTAGTAGTAGTGGTGGTGGTAGTAGTAGTAGTAGTGGTGGTGGTAGTAGTGGTGGTGGTAGTAGTGGTGGTGGTAGTAGTGGTGGTGGTAGTAGTGGTGGTGGTAGTAGTGTTGGTGGTAGTAGTGGTGGTGGTAGTAGTGGTGGTGGTAGTAGTAGTGGTGGTAGTAGTAGTGGTGGTAGTAGTAGTGGTGGTAGTAGTAGTGGTGGTAGTAGTAGTGGTGGTAGTAGTAGTGGTGGTAGTAGTAGTGGTGGTAGTAGTGGTGGTGGTAGTAGTGGTGGTAGTAGTAGTGGTGGTAGTAGTAGTGGTGGTAGTAGTAGTGGTGGTAGTAGTAGTGGTGGTAGTAGTGGTGGTAGTAGTGGTGGTAGTAGTGGTGGTGGTAGTGGTGGTAGTAGTGGTGGTAGTAGTGGTGGTAGTAGTGGTGGTAGTGTAGGTAGTAGTAGTAGTAGTAGTGATGGTAGTAATGGTAGTGATGGCAGCAGCAACAGAGAAATACAAAAACATCATTAATCATTATACACTATATTCACACTATTGCCTATATGGTTAATTACTTACTTACATATTTCAGTTATGACAATGAAGATGGTGATTAACAGCACCACTTGTCATTATAATATACCCGGTACCATAAAAGTGACACACAAACAGACAGAATGTACAGTTGCCCAAGAAAATACTGCAACCAAATTTGGTGGTGTGTGGCAATATCTGGCAGCTGCTTTAAAGTAAACACTTGTATTTTATCAATGAAATAAATTAGAACCTACAACCTTGTATGGATGGATTCAGCTAAATACATTCATCCATACAAAGGTTATAGGTTCTGAGTGATCCATTGATAAAATACCAGTGTTTACTTTGGAGCAGCTGCCAGATATTACCACACACCACCAAATTGGGTTGCAGTATTTCATTGGGCAACTGTACACTTACCTCTTGTTCATTGTTCCCTAACTGTTGTACGTGTCTTGTATCGTCTGGGATTGGTTTGTCACTCCTCTTGCTCTTCTCTATTCCGTCCTTCCTTCCTCCATCTGTCTGTCTGTCTGTCTGTCCCTCCTCCACACACACACACACACACACACACACACACACCTGGGCTGGAAGGAAATGCAAGGTGTGGCATGGAAAGTCTCCCATGCTCCACCCTGTCTTAATTAAGCCTATTTATCTATCTACCTATCTACCTATCTATCTACCTATCTACCTACCATCCTAATCTGCAGCTATATATATATAATCATCAATATATTCATTAATTAATATAATCATCCTACCTAACCTGATCTGCAGCTCTATATAAATAATCAATATAATAATCAATATAATCATCAATATATATACTGTATAACTATTTAAGATACACCTTGTTTACTGTGTCCTGGTTGTGTGTTGTCCTCTTGTTTTCTTCTTAACTCTCGTTGTCTTGTTTTCTTCTCTCCGGGCTGGTCCTCTTGTTATCTCCTCTTGTTCCTCTTGTTTACAGGGCCATCTTCCTCTTGGTCATCCTGGCTGTACAACATCACATGTCTCAACCTGCTATTAATTAACACCTAACTACCGCATTTTATATTCAACATTATAATTATATTCATTGTAAAATTCATATTAGCATATTATCAAGTACTGTACAGTCACAATCCAAAATTTGTATCCAGTTCTTATTGAAGTTTTGAATCATTTGACACACAGTACTTATAGTGAACCAATTACAACACTTATATATCCTGTATTATAATTACTTCAACTCTCTTAATACTCATGAATCAAGCTTTTTGAAGCAAGCCTGGATACATATTTTGGATAGGGAGTGTACTGTACATACATTTATAGACACATTATAAAATATTATATACAGTCTATTATCTATAGCTCTGACGCCTCGTTCCATCCGGGAACTCCCCCGAAGTGGGTGGCCACGGCAGAAAAGTCTCCAGTCTTCCCTGTTCAAACACTCCCTCCCTACATGGTCCAGCCCTCCCCTCCCCTCCCCCTCATGTTTCTCTCCTTTACATACTCTTCCACTCTGATTATATACAGTATACTGTAAATACCTGTGGTGACTGTCCTCTGGTGGTCACTCTGGAAAGAAAACAACACACATTAATACTTGGTTCAGTGTTAGGCCTGTATGTACATGTATGTATGTTAATTGTTACTACAGGACATATGAAAATTGAAGTAATCATTATAATAATATAATATAGATAATAACTGAGGGAACACATCATTTCTATAAAAGATATTAAAGAAATGTACACAATAATATGGAAATAAAAAATGCACGAATAAACACATCAAAGAATACATACATATATATCTCACATAAAAATTCATAATACATAATAAAAATGCATAAAAATACATAAAATGCTAAAAATATATTTAAAAATGCATAAAAATACATAAAATGCATAAAAATACACAATAAAAATGCATAAATATACATAATAATTCATATAAATAAATATTAGAAATGCATGAAAATACATAATATAAATGCATAAAAATACATAAAAAATGCATACAAATATATAATAAAAAAATGCATAAAAATGCATCATAATAATACATAAAAATGCATAAAAAATGCATCATAGAAATACAAAAAATACATAAAAATACAATTAACATATTTCCCTGTAAATACAAAAAAAAAGTAACAAGGAAAAAAAATACAATAATTTTTTTTTTACATGTAACAAGAATAAAAAAGAATTAAGGCAGTAGTAGTAGTAGTAGTAGTAGTACAGTAGTATTAGCAGTAGCAGTAGCAGTAGTAGTATTAGCAGTAGCAGTAGCAGTATTCTTGGTATTCTCATTGATCCATAGAATAGTCAGTGCTTATAATAATTATACTCTTTTGGGGAGAGATGACACACACACAGACACACCTGTACCTGTAGTGGGTTACAATACCTGTCCATATATACAAAGAAATTGGTTATAGATTTATAGACAGCCGGTCAATAGATCTATAAATAGTATAAATAGGTCATAGATCAATAATAATAATAATAATAATAATAATAATAATAATAATAATAATAATATCATAGACATATCAAAGGGAAACTTATTATTATCAACACTGAGAAAAGAAATGACAATAATAATAATAATAATAATAATAATAATAATAATAATAATAATGGGGTTGGCTTCACCTGTTTACCTGTTGGTTGTCACATTTTCCCAGCTGTTTATGATAATGATGTGTAGTACAGAAAAATTATTAAATGTAAAAAAAAAATTGCAATACATATTATAATAATTAACTTGTGAATATACCTTGTGAATATACATGACCTGAACGTGACAAAACAACCGAAACGTGACAAAACGACCGAAACGTTACAGTGACGAACATAACAGTGACAGAACGACCGGAACGTGATAGAATAACCAGAACGTTACAGTGACATGAACGTAACAGTGACAGGAACGTGTCAGAACACCCAAACGTGACAAAACGACCAGAACGCAACAGAACAACTAGAACACGACAAAACAACCAGAACGTGACAAAACGACCAGAACGTGACAAAACAACCAGAACGTGACAAAACGACCAGAACGTGACAGAACAACCAGAACATATGCAGCCAGTGTGTCGTTGTTGATTATATTCCACACTTCCACCAACCAACAACACAGGGATCTGAAACAAAAAAAATATTATGTATGACATCATTAGGTTATGTACTCCTCTATGTACAGATACGAGCACTAATAAGCACTAATAAGTATACAGGTTTGGTTAATTGATGCTTCGAACTGTTTAATATCACCAACGAAGTACAGTAATTCCAATGGAGATCTTATTGTTGTGCATTTATTTACAGCTACGAGCCATAAGAAATATTAAAGTCTGCTTCTAATAGCCTATAATTTATGGTGTATTAATTAAGGGGGTCCGAGAGTAGGGGACAGGCTTATGGGGGTGCAGGAGTAAGGGATAGGCTTAGGTGGGACTGGGGGGTCAGGGAGTAGGGGACACGCTTGGGGGGGTGCGGGAGTAGGGGATAGTAGGGGACAGGCTTGGGGGGGACTGGGGGGTCCGGGAGTAGGGGACAGGCTTGGGGGGGACTGGGGGGTCAGGGAGTAAGGGACAGGCTTGGGGTGGGTAAAAAGCCTGTCCCCTATTCCTGCACCTTTCTAACCTACCCCAAAGCCTGTCCCCCTATTACCGCACCCTCTTAAACCCCCTAACAATTTTAACTTGTGTTGTCAAATGGTGGTGAGTTTGGGAGGGAATGGAAGACTAATAATATTGTTTTTGGGTCAGAGGCCTTCTTATTTATTTGACAACACTAAGTTAAAATAGTTATGGTTATACTATAGTTCAGCTTTTGTCCATAATCTGCTTTATACTCGAGGTTTTCAGAATGCAATGTTTTATAGTGTCTTTTGAACGAATTTAGTGTTCACAAACGTACGTAGCCTAACGTTACTCACTTTGTCTGAGAATGTAATATACAAAATACTCACAGTTCCTGCAGGGTCTTTACATGGTGAGTTCAAGCTTATATATATATAATAATATCAGTATACTAGTTAGTTATATCTAATTATGGTGAGGTTCATGACGGTCTTCTGGTCCTGTGTGTGTGTGTGTATGTGGGTCAAAAGGAATAATTATTTATCAAGGCAATACACACACACACGTCCTCACGGTCCTCTCGTCTCTATGGTGGTGGTGATGGAAAAATGGCCGCTGCTGCTGTCACCCGGATTTGCACTCCTTACTGTCTGTCTGTGTGTGTGTGTTTAAGGATTCTAGTACTGTGAGAAGGATAGGCCACTTCTTTTTGACTGACTGAGGGATGGTGGCGCCTCTAGCGGACACGGGGAATCAACACTCATGCTCCCGTCTCATGATTCACTTTATCCCGATTCATTTTTACGTCGGATTTTCTTTTACTAGTAACACACAAGATATTTAATACTAAGGATTTGGCTATAGAAATAATAATTACATTAGGTTTTGTCAAATTACATAACAAATTACGATAATATATTCGACAAAGCCCTAATATATATATTGCTAAAAACCCATACCTACTATTAATGTACACTAACTCCAATGTGCGATGATTCTCAATACTATTTTTTATGAATAATTGAAGAAAATGACAGCCCTACAGATTTTATAGACCCTTTTATCAACATCGTAAACTCACGACTTAATAGAAGATGCCAGCCAGACCATAATTATTCCAAGATGGTGTGAGTGAGTGAGTGTGTAGCTACTGTCCTCTACTCCTGTATATTGACGTGTATTCAATAAGGTGTGGGTCATCTAGAGAAGCTACGGTACCAATATCATCACTAAGCTCCACTGTTTCATCTAGTGTGTGTGTGTGTGTGTGTGTAACTTTGTGTTGTGTGTGTATAACTCTCTCTTTGTGTGTGTGTGTGTGTGTAAATTCTCTTGTCTGCTGTATAGTGATGTGTATAAATAAGGTGTGGCACCGTGTGGGTCATCTCGTAGGACAGAAGACAAGCTACGGTACCAACAACATCACCACCACCACCACAAACCTCCACTGTCTCATATAGTGTGACACCCAATAATCTCGGGGCTTCACATGAGTCACGGGCTACTGACACCCTATAGTCCCGAGGTTGAGGTATAGAAAAAAATTAAACTACTATATAATACGTACAGTTTCGTCTATATTGTCATCACCAGTACATTAAAGTATTATTATTACTATTATTAATTACTATGAGGAGCTGTGTAGGCTATGTGTTTTAGAATCAATTATTTCCTGCTTTATTTCTTAGCTGGAGAGGCTCGAAAACTCAAGAGTTACTTTCATTATATCTTGTTGTCTGAAAACCTAAAGCCATATAGTTTCAGTCTGGAGGTAAGGAAAATATAAATACAATATATTTCATCCTAACAGCTCGGAACAAATAGATAATAATTGTACAAATTACAGTACAATACTTAACAAAATAGAAAACATAAGGTCTAGGCTATCATCATCTGACACCAGTTAATATCAATGTTATTACCACCAAATTTAATACTGTATAACTATAGAACGCATAAGGTATCATCATCTAACACCATGCAGCTAATATCAATGTCATTACAACTAAATTTAATATTGTATAACTACCACAATATGTCATCTGTACTTTGTAGTTTGCTAGAGGATAAGGTATCATCATCTAACACTAGTAAATATCAAATCAATACTGTATAACTATCACCATTATTTAAATCTGTATTCCGTATAGCTTACTAATTAAAGTTATGTAAATAAAACCTCACCTTTATATAGGATCTTTTGGGAAGCAGAAAAATGACTGATCCTTATTCCACTTATTAGAGTTGTTGTAACAGTTTATTGTTGAGCATCCAACAATCTCCATTTCAGCTACAAAATCAACTTCAGCAAACCAAATATATATATAAACTCGCACCACTCCAATGTAAGTCAAGGCGCCATATGTTATTAGTGATTCCCCCTTGCCGGTAGGTGGCTCTGTTGTACCACCACCACCAAGACTCCTATAAGAGTGGTTTCTCCTTCTCCCAGTACTATAGAATCCTTGGCGTTTACCTGTCAGTGTCTATCAAGTTTCTGAATGCTGCTCCTTTTGTAAGTTGTAGGCTTCATTTTTACTTAATATAATAACTGGTAAATATTAATGTATGTATTTATATGACATCAGTATCCTTACGGAATAATATATATTTAGTATACAATATGTTTCGTACTACAAGTAGGGAACCACTTTTGTTTCAATGTGGCAGGTGATTCAAAGTTTCAAACATTAATTCCATTTTGACTATGCTCCAAACACAGAGACATTTGGCAACTACATAATGTTTAGTATATATCGCAAGGACTCTCTAAAATATAGATGAAATAATAAAATAGGTTACAAGAAGAATAAGAAATGAATATAATGGATTTTTCTTGTTTTTTTTTTCTTCAGCTTATTCCCATTTCTAGTATGGGGTCGCTGTTCCTCACTAGAGACCCTATATTCCTCACTATAAGTCTTTCCCATTCTGCTCTGTCTCTCGTGTGGTAATCTCTTAAACATTTCTCCTGCATAACATAATTCCTCCAGTTGGTCTTTCCATCTAAATCTCAGTCTTCTACTTCCTCTGCATGACTTGAATATAATTGATTGATTCAGTGATATTCGGTGCCGCAATTAACTTATAGCTAAGGCATATATGGCGACCTAATTCATTTATTTTTATATGATTGGAAGTTGGCCTAATCTCTCACTGTTGATCGAGGCTACCACTTCTGTGTTACATATTACTGTTCTCAAAAGAAGTATAATGAATGTATAATATAATGTACTGGGTGTTGTTGCAGCAGTACAGACGTGTGTAGGATTAAGTTCATGAATAACCTGACCAGATTTTAGCATGCCTGAGTGTGTGAAAAAGGGAATAATGTGGTGAATAGAGTGAGTGAGTATGAAGACGGGTGGAGCGTGTACCGTGTGTGTGTGTGTGTGTTGCAGCAGGTGAATGTAGGTGTTGTCTGTAGGCTGTGTTGCAGAAGAGAGAACGAGTGTGTTTGTTACTATCAGCCTCGCCTCGTATGCGCTACTGACATCATGAGCAGGAGACTCTCAGAGTAGCCAATGAGGCGAGTTGTATAGTACAGATAATAAAAATGAGGAGCAAATAACATGACGGAATAGAAACGGAGGCTAATGGGACAAGTTGTAGGAAAGGGGTAATAAGTGTACATACAAGTCATGCTAAATGTGCTTCCACTCTTAAATTCTGAAATTCCTTAAATAAGCCTCTAACTTTCCTGAGATTTCACATAAATTCCTTAGGCCTTTTGATAAAATTCCTAATACTTTTCTTGTTTTATTGATATATTTTTTAGTTATTATATACAGCTTGTATAAGTTAAGTTGTATACTTTACTAAGTGGTTAAACATACTGTATAATGAAAAACTGTAATGAACACAAGTTACACAACCACACTCACCAACAACTCAACACACCCCGTAAGGGAAGTATTGCCAGCGGAGACGTGGGCAGTACTTCAAGGGTTTTGGCGTCCCTTCGGCCCCAGCTAATCCTTTTCAGTTCTTCATGTATCCCTCCGTTCCTTTTCTTTCCTTTGTATTTACTGTCCCACCTCTCTATCACCCCTTCCCACTGGCGAGGGCTGGTTATCCAAAAATGACGAATTTGGAACCTCTACCACACCCTTGCCTGGGCCCAGTGGGGCTGACTTTATTCTCTGTGAATATTAGTTATCCCCCACAGGGCTAGAATAAAGATTGTTGTAGGAACTGGTCACTTTCTAGTGGATTTGACGAGATCTGCTCACATTCATCCACGTGAGGTTTACTGCAACAGGAGGCCCTTTTTTTTTCCACTGTTGTGTGAACCACCAGCACACGGGGGTGTATTATTCCTTTGTATGTAGCAGTGTAAACTCCCTCCCCCTTATGGTGCCTTCAGGGCGGATCTCATGGAAGGTATGGCCTCACTTATAGCTCTTGGTAATGTGGACTTGTGCCCACAGCACTGGCTGTGGGATCAAAGCCTTTCCCTCAATGAGGCCCCCAGACTCCCTGGTCCAGTAAGCTCTGGTCCCATTTCCTTGGGATGTGTTTCGGTAGCCCAGGCATATAGGGACAGCCCCTACTTTATTTTCATTTGTTTTTTCACTGCGACCAGAATGTACCAGGGGTCTGTGGGGCAGGAGGCCATTCTGCCCCGGGAGAACATCAACAATAACAATAACAATAACAACAACAACAACTCAACACACACACACTGAGGGCACTGTGGCAAAACCTAGCTCAACTGTTCAGACCATGACCTTCCTCAGGAGCTTGGGGCTGCTCAGCCAGACACCTTAAGGAACTATGAAAACAACAACCCCCCCCCCCTTTAATATAATAATTCCAATAGTTTGATCAAATAAATAACACATCACATTGGTATTCAAAGGTAGCAGATTTTATTATTATAATTATTATCAATAAATGGCATTCATAAACTGTCTACATTACAGTATTCAGGTTCAGTAAACATCTTTAATATTTCTATACAATATACAATATTTGGGAGTATAAAGTTAGATATAAAATCCTTATACTTGGGATTATCATCATATAATATATTACAAATATTTTAAGGGGAGAACTGCTTGTTGGTAAATCAGAGTGTTACTGATTCCTCCAAACCATTCCATGAAACAAATCAACTCAATATTGTTTCCTAGGATTAGTTTGGAGGAATCAGTAGCTCTATAATTTACCATCAAGAGTGTCTCCACTTAACCAACACACACACACACACACACACACACGGCCTGACTCACACCTGTGTCTATTACAATATTATGGTGTGTAATGTATGTAAAGTTAAGTGTCTTTGGTGGTGTGGCAGTTTAGTCCAAAAATTACAGTAAACCTGCATTATACATTTTTGTTATTGGTTTGTATTTATACCTTTAACTATGAATCAGTGTACAGGAAACCTTCATTAATAATTATATCCTTGGGTTTATGGGTGTGTATGATGTATGTAAAGCGTGTGTCTATGATTACAGTCAACTTTCATTATATATTTTTGTTTTGAGTTTGTATTTATACTTTTAACTAGTATGTGGAGTCATCGTATAGGTACCACACCATCGTAAATACCACGGACCTTCTTGCATATGGCTCCACATTTCACGGCACCACTTCTGACACTCACTGTACAAGTGTTAAATTAATATCTATGTTAGTGTAAATATCAAGGACTTGATGTATTTATAAGAGTTACACAAAGTTTTCACAAATAGTTGGTTGGGTGGTTGAGTTGGGTTGGGTTGGTTGGTTGTTTGGGTGGTTGATTGGTTGGTGTTTGGGTGGATGGGATGGGATGGGATGGGATGGGATGGGATGGGATGGGATGGGATGGGATGGGATGGGATGGGATGGGATGGGATGGGATGGGATGGGATGGGATGGGATGGGATGGGTTGGGTTGGGTTGGGTTGGGTTGGGTTGGGTTGGGTTGGTTGTTGACTTGGGTGTTTATTTCATCAGACCGTGAGTGGTGGGCGAAAAAATAATAATTCTCAACACTTTTCTTATCAACAAGTTCTCTCAGTCAGGTCAACAAAAAAATATTCTCACGTCAGACAGACAAACATTTAGCGAGTGTTTGTGGAGTTAATATCATCGACCGAAGTCAATTATTGCCCTAATCATTTTGTTATTTTCTGTTTTGGAGTTGGTGAATATATACATTTTCAAAAGACTCCATTAATATTATCTACCGAGGTCAAGTACAGGCCTAATCAATTTGTTATTTTCTGTTTTGGAGTTAATAAATACATACATTTTCCAAAGACTCTAGAAATATTATTGACTGAAGTAAAATATTGCCCTAATCTTTTTGTTTATAAATAATTACTTCATCTTACAGTACAGTGTATTATGTTTTGGAGTTGGTCAATATATACATTTTCCAAAGACTCTAGATAGATTACTGACTGAAGTAGAATATTGCCCTAATATTTTTGTTTATATATAATTACTTCATCTTTTTTGGAAGTTTGTGAATAAGATACATTTCCAAACTATAAATCCAGAAATAATTATTGACTGAAGTAAATTACAGCCTTCATCTTTATTAATATTACTGTATATACTTATGATCTTTATACAGACCGAGTGTCAATATAAACTCGTAGAAAATTCACCCTTAATGGTGTAACATTGGAGTGCCTTGATTCCTCCAAAGTATGACAGGAAACAACAGGACCAGATGAACAAAAATATTAAAGAGTCCTGTTGTTTGAAATAGTTTTGAGAAATAAGTTTTGATTCCTCCAAACTATATAAATTATGCCAGGAAACAACAGGATCACATGAACAAAAATAATAATGGTGTTCTGTTGTTGCTTGGAATAGTTTGTTTGGAGGATTCGGTTGCTCCAGATTTACCATCACAAAACTTCCCCCTTTAAGGAATTTAGGGCCAGTCAATATTATTATCTCATATTAAAAAAAAATTATCATATATTTAACTATTTGTGTTCTGTACATATTATAACAAGTGGAGTGAAAGAAATTTACTGACACACACACACACACACACACACTTTGACTCTGGCCAAACACTGACCCTGAAGGAAGGAAAGAAAAGAGAAGAGAAGAGAAGAGAAGAGAAGAGAAGAGAAGAGAAGAGAAGAGAAGAGAAGAGAAGAGAAGAGAAGAGAAGAGAGAGAGACACAGACAGACAGACAGACAGACAGAGAAGAGAAGCGAAAGAGTGTGTAGGAAGGGTTGGGGGGGGGGGGGGGGGGAAGGGGGCACTATACACACAGGGGGTGGGGGCACAGGGACGAGACACACTATGTGAGTTGAGTTGAGGTGTGGGTGTAATCAGTCTATCTCTTCAACATAGGTGGCAGGAAAGATACCCACGGTGTTGTCCAGTTCACCCACCCACCAACCATCAGGCTGTTTCTCATGGATGTTTATTATGTCACCTGCAATGCAAGAAATAATATAAATACATACTTAAATAAATAGATTAATAAATAAAAAGGTTACGATGGGAAATAAAATGTGTGTGTGTGTGTCTACTGTATGAATGTATGTTGCTGTTGATGTTTATTATGTCACCTGCAATGAAAAGAATAATATAAATACATACTTAAATAAATAAGTAAATAGGTTATGGTGGGAAATAAAATGTGTGTGTGTGTACTGTATGAATGTCTGTTGTTGTTGTTGTTGATGTTTGTTAATGATGTCACCTGTAATGAAAAGAATAATAGAAATACATATATAAATACATACATAAATAAAAAGGTTACGATAGGAAATAAAATGTGTGTGTATAGCAGGAATGAATGGATATTTATTATGTCACCTGGAATGCAAGAAATAATATAAATACATACTGTACATACATAAATAAATAAATAAATGGGTTATGGTGGGAAATTAAATGTGTGTGTGTAGTATTAAATAAAATGTGTGCACTGTATGAATTAAAATGTGTATGTACTGTATGGATTAAAATAAACAAATTAAAAAGTTATGGTGGGAAATTAAATGAGTGTGTATGAATTAAAATGTGTGTGTATTGTTTGAATAAAGTATATGTTAATGATGTTATCTGTAATGATAAAAAATAAAAATAAAAAGGTTATGGTAGTAAATACAATGTGTGTGTACAGTATGAATTAAAATGTATGTGTTATTACGAGAGGAGTTTGGTCAATCCGGAGCAATTTATTCCTCCAAACTAATCCAAGCAACAGAACACCATTATTTTTGTTCATGTGGTACTGTTTCCTGGCATAGTTTGGAGGAATCAAGGCACTCCAATGTAATAAAAACGTATAAGGGTATCACTATTCCACCAGGGGTACAGTTAGTCACATGAATTCCTACACACTGTACTGTATATAAAAAGAGAGGTCATTATTCAACAAATACAGTAATGAATGGTCCAGCAAGTGACTCGGCAAATACCAACACAACAAACCTACAGTAATACTAATAATAATGTCTTACATTTTTCTGTTATGTTGTATTTCTGTATTTCATAAAAGGGTAAATGTCTGTACCTCCATTCCACTACAAGGGTAATAATGTGTGTATCTCTATTCTACCAAGGGTAAATATAAACATAAACATTATTACCAACCAACCAACCTGTTCGTATGGAGAGTTCGTCGTACATATTTGCCTCGTAGTCGTACAGCGCCTTACAACGCCCGATGGTGATGGTGGCCGAGGGTGGGGGAAGGGGCTGGGCATAGTACACACCACCACCGACGTTATCTTCACCCCTCAATGTGGCCGAGTCTGTGTGGTCGTGTGTGTGGTAGTCGCGGTCTGATCCCTGAGAGCTGAATTCATCTGCAATAACAACCACAGGGGAGGGGTAACGGGGAGCACACATAAACACACGGGGATGGCCAGGGGACGACGAGGGAGGCACGGACTGGCAAGGGGAGGAGGTGGTGGTGTGGTGAGGAGGGAGGGTCTGGGAAGGTGAGGAGGAGGTGTGGTGAGAAGAGAGGGGTTGGCAAGGTGAGGAAGAGTGAGGAGTGAAAGGCTGAGAAGAGGAGAAGGAACATGAAGGAGAGAGTGACTTTGTTGTTGTTGTGTGTTGTTGTTGTAGTGTGTTGGTTGGACTACTGGTGGGTTTGGTTCTGGTTGGTGCCGTGGGTGGAATGTCATCAATGTTGTCATCAAACACTGACCGATTCAAGGTGCTGTGTCTAGAGTCTGGTAGTTTACCCTTGCCATCTTTAGGTTGTCAAAATGTACAGTACATTTGTGCAAATCCAGGCCATTTGGATCAATTTAAAGTGTATCATTAATGAGGGAAATATTATGTTTTGAACATATGCAAGAAAGAAAGATTTGTAGGCAAACGTCATCAACATTGACAAGTTTTAGTCATTGATGAAATGAAGGAAAATATTATGGATTGAATTTTTGCAGGAAAATAAAAATTTTGAGGGATAAATGTACAGTATATAAACCAAAGGGGCAATGATACAAAAGTTTTGGATATTAAATAAAAAATACATCGACAAAAAAATACCACAGGCCCCAAATGCATCGATAGAAATTTTAAACATTATTTGGACAAAGGGTAACAGACGTACAGTATAGTAATAACACAGCATTGTATTGTCCACAAATTTTACAGAGAGAAGAAACAGATGAAGGGAATAATATATATGCAAGAGAAGGACAACCACAATGTGACAAACAGCAGGGAAGGAATTTTTTTTTTTTTTTGCACAGGGGAAGAGAAAGGAGGAAAAACCATTTGTTACGTTCAGACGAGGAAGTTAACAGGACAAATATCCGGGGAAAAGTTTTTTTTTATATTTTGATTTTTTTTTGCAAGGTAGGAAGAGAGGAGGAAGGAAGAAAGGAGGAAGGGAGAGAGGAGGAAGGGAGAAAGGAGGAAGGGAGAAAGGAGGAAGAGAGGAGAGAGGAGGAAGAGAGAGGAAGGAAGAGAGGAGAGAGAAGGAAGAGAGAGGAAGGAAAAATTGTTACATGGAGGGGAGGGAGAAAGTTAGCGTACAGAAGCACAAGGTTTGGGGAAGGGGGGAAAAGTGTATTAATAAATTACCTCTCAAATACCAACATAATACACTCCCCCCATCAAAGATATCGCACCCCCAAAGCCTGTCCCCCTATTCCCTCACCCCCCAAACACCCCATAAGCCTCTCCCCCTTCTCCCCCCCCCCCAAGCCTTTGCCCCAACTCCCGCACCCCATTAAGCCTAGGACACACACAGCTGATTTACTTCCGAATTCATCCCAAAGTTACTTCAGTTTTGTTTCGGACATGTTTGGTGAACTTTTTCAAGGTCAAGTTTTTGTCGGTATGTATTCGGTATACATTCAAAACGCACTTGCGAATGCATACCAAATAGTTTCCGATTGCAAACCGAAGTCTTTCCAAAATGAAACCGAAGTTAGAAATTAAATATTTAATGTTTTTTTTTCGTTCTGAAATAAAACCGAATAGCAACAGAATACAAACAGATGCCATACTCAATGTTCCAAAGTATTTCCGAATAGTTTTAAAATATATCCCGATCTCGGTCCCAATTTTTGGCCATCCCGAATTGGTTCAGAGAGTTTCGTGCGACACCAAATATTCAGAAAACTTTCCCATTCATTTCCGAATTTTTGTAAATGGCACCAAACTTTTCCCGAACACTCCAAATTTAAGAATACAAACCCAACACACTGTGGGATGCTTTCGGCCTCAAGCTGGGCTGTGTGTGGCCCCGGTATTAACCTTAAACCACCCCCCAAAGCATGCCCCCTTACTCCCACACACCCCTAAGCCCCCCCCCCATCCCCCAACCAACCAAACAGTGTTACCAAAGTCTGAGTCGGGCTGTACAGAGTTGCCATCAGCTGTGCCTCGGTCGTTCCAGTTGGGTGAGCCGGTGGGTGAGTTACTGGCGGGTGACACATCCACACTGTTACCACCTCCTCCTCCTCCTCCTCTCACCCACGGCGGAACCTGAAAAATAATTGGCGGGTGAAATTTGTGGATTTTTTTTTTCGTTAATTTAATTATTACTATTTACAAAAAAAGAAAAAACATTACTATTTATTTATTACTATTTTTGTATGGCTATTTATTTTATAGCGATTTATATATTACCAATACTCTTTAAATATTTGGATTATTTTTGTGAATCTTTATTTTATGGCTATTTATTATATGATTATTTGTTGTGTTGTGGTGTGATTACTTTGACTACAGTACTTATAATGATATATAATAGATTACTTCTTGCTACTTAATGTTAAATGGATACTTTTGTTATGGTGAATTATTACTTTTATCATTACAATTAGCACACCAACACACACACACACACCAACTTTAATATACACATACATACACACACACACACACCACATCTCTCTCTCTCTCACACACACTGACACACACACCCCCCACAACTCTCTCTCTCTCTCACACATACACACACTCCACATCTCTCTCTCTCTCTCTCTCTCTCACACACACACACACCACATCTCTCAACCCCTCCCCCCCCCACATCTCTCACACACACACACGCCACATTTATCTCTGTCTCTCTCTCACTTTGTTTACCTTGAGTACAGAACAAGTGAGTCCCTGTTTGTCTCTGTGAACTTCAATGTGTTTAGCCAATGGGTGAGTCAGCTTGGGTCTGTTACTGAGTTCGTCCAGGGAACTCTGGACTTTGTAACGCGCTGCTTCCAGATAGGCAAGCATAGCCTTCATCTGATGGGTCAAAAGTGTATTAATAAACAACTATATAATATGTATTAATATATGAAATACTATGTGTAAAAAGTAAATATATAAGTACGGTAAATAAATATAAATGTATATACTGTATATATGAAATGTGTGAAATGTTAATAATAATATGAATAAATATATATAAATGAATAAATATATTAAATGTAAATATGTGTATAAATATATGATATATTGTATGTGAAAAGTAAATATTTGAAAAAATAAATATAAATGTAGGCTACAGTATAAACTAATAAATATAGAAAATTAAACAATGTTCCGTATGTACAGTCGGCAAAAAAAGTTTTGTTACCACCCCTACATTAATTTTAATATGGGTAAGGCCGGTATGGTTGGTATTGTACTCTGTCTACTGGGCAGCTGTTGCCTCGTGTCATCCGGGACACGCTGGACGTACAGTACTGTATATCGTCTTTGCCGCGGCAGTGACAACTTTTACATATCAAAAGTTTAGCTGATCTTAAATTAAATTTTGAGTGTTCAAGAACTCTTACTATACAGTATAACTATTCATTTATAAACATAAGGAAATGAGTTTGAGAATAACTGTGAAATATCCAGAGAAAATATCACTGGGTGTAAGGACATCATTCCTCCTTTCCTGCCCATGAGACACTGAGGGACATTACCCCGGGTACCGAGGGTGGAGGGATGGGGAGGGTGGCGGAGGTATGACACTCACCAGTCAGGAGTACCAACATTACATTACACTGTTAAAGGGAAGGTAACAACACTTTTTTTTGCCGACTGTACTGTAAATAAATAACTATATAAATGAAACACAATAAATACAAACATTAAATTAAAAATAAACACAGTAAATTTATGAACACACAAAAACAACAACAAATAAAGAACACAAAATTACTAATACAAAACCTAAAAAAATTGTAAAGTGATATTATATGACAAGCCAGGAATATGATAACATTAGTAGGAATAATACTGGTAATAATAATAATAATAATAATAATAATAATAATAACAATAACAATAATGAAAATAATAATAATAATAACAATAATGAAACAAATAAAAAATAATAAAATATTACTACTAATACTGTACTAATAACAACAATAATCATACAGGTAATAAAATCACTAACATTAATAATAATAATAAGCCTCTACACAAAACTCTCTAGGTGGAGGTAAGTCAGACAAAAACACAAAACAATATCGATCAACGCTGCAAAAATTCCTATTAAACTTAATTAAGGTGGTACAGTAATTCTTTTTTGGTACAGTTGCCAAAAAAGGTATTGTGACAAATCTTGATGGAACTTTAACCCTAGAAATATCGACAACTATTTGTATGGACTATAAGCATGTATAACAGAAGGAAATATACATATCCTTCTGTAATACATACTTATATATAATCCCTACAAACAACTATGGACATTAATATATTTAATGTTGTATCAATAGTTGTCACAATATCTTTTTTGCAACTGTACATTGGAGTGCCTTGATTCCTCCAAAGTATATTATATGCCAGGAAACAACAGGACCAGATGAACAAAAATAATAATAATAATAATAATGGTGTTCTGTTGTTGCTTGGAATACAGTAGTTTGTCTGGAGGATTCGGTTGCTCCAGAATTACCAACACAAAACTTAATTAAAACTTCCCCCTCTTAATTAAGGAAACATTCGACTGTCTCGCACATTGCAACAACGACGACAACACAAAAATTCACACCAAAAATATAATATAATATGAGTGGGACCTTGATATAACATAAATAAATAAATACTTGTATCCAACACTTCATTTTACATTCATTAAAGATCACCATTAAATGTTTTCCCAGGCTTGTGTTATTCATTACCCACCACTGTACTTCATTTTACACTCATTAAATACCCAGGCTTGTTATTCATTATCTAATACTGTACTTCATTTTACACTCATTAAATACCCAGGCTTGTTATTCATTATCTAATACTGTACTTCATTTTACACTCATTAAATACCCAGGCTTGTTATTCATTATCTAATACTTTACTTCATTTTATATTCAATAAATACCACTAAATATTTTCCCCGGCATCTGATATTCATAACCCAACACTCCATTTTACATTTACTAAAGATCACTATTAAATGCTTTCTCAGGGCTTCTGTTATTTATTACCCACTACTTTATTTTACATTCACTAAAGACTACTATTAAATACTTTCCCAGGCTTCTATTATTCATTTCCCAAGCTTCTGTTATTTGTTTTCCCAGGGTTATGTTATTCATTATCCACCTCTACATTTTACATTAATTGAAAACTACCATTAAATGTTTTCCCAGTGATTTGTTATTCATTACGCATCCTTACATTTTACATTAATTAAATACCACTACTAAATACATTCTCAGGTTTCTATATATAATCACCATAGAAACTTAATGATCTACAGGGTTTGTGTTGAATGACAAGTGTTAAATATATTAGTGTTATATCAACGACTTACTGTACCATCATGCACACAACAACAACAACAACAACAACAATAACTTTCTACCTCTAAAAAAAAATGTGTATTAGTTTTAAAAGATTGGTGTAGGTATAGCCAACAGTTTCATGAAGGTGTTGAACATGATAAAAATTATTTACACAACTTGAAGCACTAATGTTTGATAAAGAATCCATCTGTATGCATGAATATTGTTGGTGTGGTACAGTTGGCCACACATGAATCTGGTACGCCTCGTTACTTGTGAGATACACACAGCAGGAAGGAAAGCGAGCAAAAGTTATATATAGTTTGTTGACAAGCAGACAGTAATAATATTTTTACTGTCTGCCTGTCAACAAACTACATCTTTTTTCACTTTCCTTTCTTTTATAGCCACCTCACAAGTAACGAGCCATACCAGCTTCACGTGTGGCCAACTGTACCTGTACAATGGCTTCATAGACAGACACACACACTACAGAACCATTGTACAGTTGCCCAAGAGAATACTGCAACTAAATTTGGTGGTATGTGTCAATATCTGGCAGCTGCTCCAAAGTAAACAACTCATATCTTATCAATGAATCACTCAGAATCTATAGTTGTAAGGATGAATGTAATTAGTTGAAGCCAATAACATCCATCCATACAACACTTATAGGTTCTGAGTGATCCATTGATAAAATATGAGTGTTTACTTTGGAGCAGCTGCTAGATATTACCACACACCACCAAATTTAGTTGCAGTCTTTTCTTAGACAACTGTACCTTTACAATTGCTCCATAGACATACACACTACAGAGCCATTGTACCGATACCAAACCATTGTCAACAACACCAACACTGATGTCCTTGCATATTATAGACAGTCTTATCTGGCAGTCAGTGTTGGGCTACTTCGAAGGAAAGTTGTTTTTGTCGCTCAATTTGTATTACTGTATGTATTTTAAAATATGAATATAGCAATGAAGAGCATTTTCATCAAAGTAGTAGTTTAATTAAGGACCCTGTGATCGTGTATAAAAAGTGGAGGCTTCTGATTCCTCCTGACTATGACATAAAACACACTCTTTCCCTATAAGTGGTATTTCGTGGCAATGTTTGAAGGACTCGCCTACAATTTTCTGACTACAACACAGGGTCCTTAATAATATCCCTCCATGACACACTTCAATATATGGCAACATACAGATGTTAGCAACATTATATTAATTTAGGCTTGTGTTAATTTGGCAGAACAGAGTGGAAGAGTATGTAAAGGAGAGAAACATGAGGGGCAGAGGAGGGTTTGACCAAGTAAGGATGGAGTGTTTGAACAGAGAAGACTGGATACACTTCTGCCGTGGCCACCCCCTTGGTGGGAGTTCCCAGAGGGAACGAGGAGTCAGAGCTATAGATAGATAGGTTAATTTGACATACATTACATTAGTTATAATTATAGACGACTAACAGATTAAATTATATTGGTACTGAGGTTTGAGGTGAAGTTGAAACTGTGGCTACGTCCTTGTTGCTGTCAAACCTCACCATCTAACACACATACACACACACGACTCAAACACACACACACACACACACACAGACTCACATGTTGCAGTCGGTTGTACGCATCCTGTGTCGGGGAGGGAAGGGGAGGGAGAATGGGAAGACATGAGCACAGAGTATAGGGTTGAATGTATGTATGCAAGAATATTATAAGACACACTCACTACGATGGTTCTGTATGTGTCTATGGAGTCATTGGTCCTGTACCACACCATCGTCAACACTATCAATGTTCTTGCATAACACCATCAATGTACAACCCTCAATAATCAATCATTTCCGTGGATAATAGTTATTTTACTTTACAATTTACACAATGTCAAAAGAGTGAATATTTTTGGTCCCACATTTCACCTTTTATATCATTTAAGTTTACAATTTAGCCTACAGAATGTCAAAAGAGTAGGGATGGTAACAATAAACTTCTTCAAGGAAAAGTTCTCTTCATCTCTCAGTTCCTAATATTATGTAATACAAACTGAGTTATGATGAGCCTTTTCCTCAAAGAAGTTTAATAATTCCTGTAAAACCATATATATAGTTTTTGTTGTCACACTTCCCATTTATCCTACAGCATAATTATACTTCAAGATGTCTATATGGAAGACATTGAAGGGTTTGTATACAAGAACATACAGTCGTGGTCAATAATAATCATCCACATATGGGTATCTCAAACAATTTACTATCTAATGTTTTCACGTTCACATATGATGTTATGGTTTTAAGTACAGGTAGTGTGTAGCTGCTTGTATTAAATTAAAAGAGGCTAGTTAACCTATTTATTGGAAAGTTTATCATATTAGGAACAGAGGGAAGGTGTCAAACTCTTAAGTAAGTTACCCCTATATGGATGATTATAAATGACTGCGACTGTATGTGTTGTTGGTGATGGTATGGTATCAGTACTATGGTTTGGTGAGGGTGTCTATGGAGTCATTGTCCTGGTACCATGCCATCATCAACAACACTTAGGTTCTTGCATACCACAACAAGTTACACCGTCTCTATAATATTCACACAAACTTATTTTTTGATGGAATAATCACGGTTAAAATTAGATATGGTGATGAACTGTGATATGATGATGAACTCCCCGACTAATGGAAGAGAGTGTGTTGATAATGATTTAATTGACAATGACAACACAACTCACAAACATTGACAACACATCAACAAACAATGACAACAATTGCCTAGGGAGGCTGACTTTAATTCTCTGTAAATATTTGCCGTCCCACACAGGGCTAGAAAAAAAGATTGTTGTAGGATCAGGACCCTTTTTAGTGGATTTGAGGAGGTCAGCCCACATGGGTTAAAAATACACGTGAGGTGTACTGCAACCGGAGGCTCAATTTTTTTTTCCATTGCTGTGTGGACCACCAGCACACAGGGGTGTATTATTCCTTTGTATGCAGCACACGGGGGTGTATTATTCCTTTGTATACAGCAGTGTAAACTCTCTCCTCCTTATGGTGCCTTCAGGACTGGTCTCATGGAAGGTACGGCCCCACTTATAGCTCTTGTGGTAACGTGGATTTGGGCCCACAGCACTGGCTGTGGGATCAAAGCCTTTCCCCCAATGAGGACCCCAGACTCCCTGGTCCAGTAAGCTCTGGTCCCATTTCCTTGGGATGTGCTTCGGTAGCCCAGGCATATAGGGACATGCAGCCCTTCTATTATTTTAATTTATTTTTTCACTGCGACCAAACAAACAAAAACAATAAAACCACAAATACAACACACACACCAAACATAGAAGAACATTGACTGGCATGTTATAGTTTATCAATGACATCTACACACCAACACAGTAAACACAAACAACAACACAAACCCAGATGAAAAAACAAAACAATAACAACACATACAAACACAAACACATAAACACCAATAACACACACAACACAAATACACCAACAAACAAACAAACAAGGGATTTGACTGACATGTATGGTAGTTTATGTTTGGCATCTTAACACAAACAATAACAAGAGCATTGACAATAACATAAACAACAAATACAACAAACACATACACACAAAACAACAATAACAAAGCACAAACAAACACAACAATAAATAAATAAATACCACAACAACAAAGCACAAACAAAAACAACAACTACAACAACAAAACACAAACACACACACAAACCAACAAACAAACAATAAACTAACATGTTGCAATTTATCGTTGACATCTTGTTGCGACTCTTCTCCTCCAAATGTTGGTGTTTCCTGCAATGCCTTGGCCAGGTTCTCAACGCCTTGCTTCCCTCGCCGTTCTCTCTCAAGGTCCACTCGCAGCATCTGTACAAACTTCTCCAGCGCCTGTGTTTGTGTGTAGGTAAAGGAAGGGAGGTTTAGTTTAGTAGCCTGCAATAAATATAGCCACACATGCATAACACACATGCGCACACATACTGTATACACTTACCATACACACACACAAGCAAGCACACAACACACACACACACGCATGCACATACTTGCACATACATACACACACAACACAACCCAACACAATACACAAAAGTGAATTACTGTATACCCTTAAACAAATTCATATACAGTACTATGTATATGCATATAAAAACATACTGAATCAATAGTGAATAAACTCATAATATAAATACAGTAATATAAACTCATAATATAAATACAGTAACATACACTCATAACGTAACTAAAATTGTACTGACCTCTCTTCTCCTCTCTCTGTTCATAATATTGTTCATGTCCTCGGCGTAGAAGTCTGGCAGCATCTGTTCTGGTATGTTCTCCCCCGTCCCCTTGGCTGTAATGACTGACTGTATGTCCTTCTCTACATCACAACACTCCACTGGTTCGTCAAGCTGCCCGGCTGACTGTAAAGAAATAAATACATAGAGAGAAGTGTATAAATAAAGTGTGGTGGTCATCTAATGTGTGTGTGTGTGTGTGTGTGTGTGTGTGTGTGTGTGTGTGTGTGTGTGTGTGTGTGTGTGTGTGTGTGTGTGTGTGTGTGTGTGTGTGTGTGTAACTCCTTATCTCCTGTATAGTGACGTGTATAAATAAGGTGGTGGTGGTCATCTGAGACACAATTATGTAAAAGATAAAAGAAAAACTAGAAATTTACTTCTGATTAGCCACGAAAAATGCACTATTATAAATACACCTGTAACTAAATAAATAAATAAGAAGCAAATATATACATAGAAAAAATATAAATTGTAAATAAAAACTATATAAGAAGCATCAGATGTAAACAGAACATAAATAAAATACAAAAATAAATATAGTAAATAAAGATTGGAGAGATACAGTTAGCAGCACATATAACCAGTACGACTGAAAAACAGGCCTGAGAACACTGACCGTACCAGATATAAGTGCTGCCAACTGTACGGTAACGGTTGCCTACTATCAATTAATAAACAACACAGACCGTACAAGATATAAGTGCTGCCAACTGTACGGTAG
Organism: Petrolisthes manimaculis; assembly: GCA_034508575.1. NCBI lineage: Eukaryota > Metazoa > Arthropoda > Malacostraca > Decapoda > Porcellanidae > Petrolisthes > Petrolisthes manimaculis. The sequence continues at coordinate 32,981 of JAWZYT010003733.1, read as the reverse complement.
CGGCACACACACACACACTCTACTTACAGCGACCAACTTTGGAGCCGATTCTGTGGAGAGTTTGTGGTATTTAACGACAAGTTCTTTGAGTGACTGTAAGCGTTCCTCCTCCAGTGTTTGGAAGCAACTACTCCCTTTGTATACGGCCGACTCCCACTCCAATCTACACGAATATACAAAGTTATTAATATTTTTACATATGAACCAGTTAATTATTAATATTTTTACATATGAACCAGTTAATTATTAATATTTTTACATATGAACCAGATAAATTATTAATATTTTTACATACGAACCAGATAAATTATTAATATTTTTACATATGAACCTGATTAGTTATAGATATTCTTGTATATGAACCCTATCCCTATAAGTTATAAATATTCTTACATATGAACCTGATTTGTTATTAATATTCTTGCATACAAACCCTAAAAATTTAATTATAAATATTCTTGCATACAACCTCAATAAATTATAAATATTTTTGCCTATGAACAAACCCTGAGTATGATCATATTTACAGTATAATACTTTATATACAGATAGATATAGAAAACTTATGTCAACATGGAATACCTACAATGCGAGGACACAGTAAGAAATTAATTAAAAGAAGAAGAGATAAAGATGTACAGAAATATAGTTTTTCAAATAGAGTAATAGACGAATGGAATAAACTACCGGAAGAAGTGTGTGTGTAAAAAACATAGCCTACATAACTTTAAAGAAAAATATGATACACTGTAATTGTGTTTTAAAATACGGAACAATAAGAGATTGACTGAAGCCTGTAAAGATACAAATACACACACACACATATAACCATGATGCATATACACACACACAATGCATACACACACACAATGCATACAAACACACAATACAAATAAGTAAGAACATATATACATACCTTGCCCTGTCTGCTCTAATACAACACATACATACATACATATACAGTATACATACACACATACACACACACACACATATATACATACACACATACATACCTTGCCCTTTCAGCTCTAATACAACATGTGTAATATTCCAAGTCACTTTTCTGTACAGATTCCTCAGCTTTACGTCTCTGTTTCTCAGTCTGAAAAATATACATAGATTAATACACACATACATAATTATATACATCAATATACATGAATATATACCGTACAGCAATACATACATAATTTTATATAGGGATACATACAGTGTCGGCAAAAAAAGACGCTACCTCCCACCGACATGGACGCTACCTACGACATCGTGACATAAAATTATGGGAAATTTCATTAAAAAAAAATATATTTGTATTATTCTGGTACTGACCAATTAGTACTTTGTCATTTCTCCTATAGGTTGTTAGGATACCGCCCTCTGCCAGACAGATTTCAAAATTTACTAGTTATGTCTGTCTGGGTGGAATCAGTGCACTGACTTTTTTTGTGCTCAGATTGTTTTCAAAGTGAATCTTTACCCCGTGATTCTGGTGGCCCTTAGATTTATCCTAGTGCATTGCCATGGGTGCTACAACAACTAGCAAGGAGGAAAGGGTCCATATTTTGTTACTAAGGGAAGGAAAAGTGCCAATTAAAGAAATATACAGGCGAACTGTCAGGCATACCACAACCATAACGCATATCCTTCTTGCTTTACTGGAGAGATCCTATTTTGAAAAATTAGCTAGGTCTATGCCTAGACGTCTGCAAGAGGTTATTAATATGAAAGGAGAAATGACAAAGTACTAATTGGTCAGTACCAGAACAATACAAATATTTTTTTTTTAATGAAATTTCCCATAATTTTATGTCACGATGTCGTAGGTAGCGTCCATGTCGGTGGGAGGTAGCGTATTTTTTTGCTGACACTGTACATACAGCTATATACACACACATTTATATACATACTGTACATAGTTACACACATATACATACATAAACACATACATACATAGTATACAGATATAAGGCTTTAGTATATACACACACACACACACTGACTCATCATTCATTCATTCATTTAGTTCATTCATTCACTACAGTACATATTAATTCATTTCTCATCTGCCATCCACTCATTCATTCCTTCACCAACCAACCTTCCTTCATTCCTTCACCAACCAACCTTCCTTCATTCCTTCACCAACCAACCTTCCTTCATTCCTCACCCATTCCTTCATCCTCCATCACACCCCATTCCTTCAACAACCTTCTCTTTAAATCAAACCAATACACACCCTTTAATAATATCCTTTTCAGACAGTGTTTTGTATTTTCTCAATGTCTCTGTAGTTTGTTTATGTACATTAACTCTGCTTCGTTTATTTAGCTATCAATTTTACCAACTCGTTTCATTTAACCCATCATTTCACTCATTCATTTCCTCCACACCAGTCCCTCATCCATTCCTCTTCTCTCATTCCTTCAATCAACCAAACCAAACAAAAACAAAATAAAATAACAAACCCACAACACACCTTAATCGTTTCCTTCTCAGACATTTATTTTTCTCAGCAGCAGTCCCTCTCATTCCTTCAACAAACCACCTTCTTTCAATCCTTCAATCATCCAAACAAAAAACAAAAAAAACAAAAACACAACACACCTTAATCATTTCCTTCTCAGATATTTATTTTTCTCAACAGCAGTCCCTCTCATTCCTTCAACAAACCACCTTTCTTCCATCCAAACCAAACCCCACAACCCACCTTAATAGTTTCTTTCTCGGAGAGTGTTTTTCCCCGTCCCAGCCTTGCCTCGAGCGTCATGTCTTGTATCTTCTCGTTGTCTCTGCAGTTGGTGTGGCACTGCTTCTTGGCCTTCCCCTCGGCCGCCCTCCAGTCGTGTAGGTTCTTGGTGGTCTTGTCTACCATGCTCTCCACGCCTTTGCGGATCTTGTGTTGGGTGTCGATGAGCTGGCGGAGGGGCCGCACCACGTCGTCTGCCAGGGCTGAGGCTATGGTTCTGCAAAGAGGGTGGCGAAAAAGATGGCATTGAGAGGTGGAAAAGTTGGATTGAGAGGTGGAAAAGTTGGATTGAGAGGTGTGGAGATTGGATTGAAAAGTGGAAAAAAGATATGATTGAAAGTGGGAAAGATTCGATTGAGGGAAAAAAGGATGGGATTGAGAAGTGGGAAGGTTGGGTTGGATTGAAAGGGAGAAAAGATGGGATTGAAATGTGGGAAGGTTAGGTTGGATTGAAAGGTGGTAAAGGTGGGATTGTATTGAGAGGGAGAAAGATGGGAATGAATGGTGGGGAACTGGATTGAGAGGTGGGAAGGTAAGGTTGGATTGAGAGGGAGAAAGATTCGATTGAGGGAAAAAAAAAAAGATGGGATTGAGAGGTGGAAAAAGTTGCATTGAAAGTGGGAAAATTGGTTTGATTGAGAAGGAAAAAGATAGGGTTGGATGGAAAGGTGGAAAAGTTAAATTGAAAGTGGGAAAAGTTGGTTTGAAAGTTGAAAATGATTGGATTGAAATGAATGAATACTATAATTATGAAATGAATGAATGAATGCTATAATGATGAAATGAATGAATGAATGAATGCTATAATGATGAAATGAATGAATGAATGAATGCTATAATGTTGAAATGAATGAATGAATGCTATAAGATTGAAATGAATGAATGAATGCTATAAGGTTGAAATGAATGAATGAATAAATGAATGAATGCTATAAGGTTGAAATGGGTGAGTGAGTGAGTAAAAGGATAATTGGTAGGTTTAATCAAAGAACATGTGAACGAATAAATGAAAGAATGGATGGATGAATGAATGAATGAATGAATGGCAGCCAGAGGTGAAAGGTTAAATTTAAAAAGTGAAATAGGCACAGTAATGTAATTCAATACATGACAAATTACAAAAGAACAAAATGTGTGTGTGTATGTATGTATGTGTGTGTGTGTGTGTGTGTGTTATTAGGCTATTTACAGTATGTGTAAACAATGGAATTCATTCACAATGTACACTCAACTATGTCAAGTGAAGGAAAAAAAACACACACACATAGGAAAACATATCGTCTCTCTCTCTTTGAATGTGTGTGTATGTCTTACCTCTCTCTCTCTCTCTCTCTGAATGTGTGTGTATGTCTTACCTCTCTCTCTCTCTCTGTGTGTGTGTGTGTGTGTGTGTGTGTGAATGTGTTTTACCTATGAATGTCTCCCTTTCCCTTCTCTCTCTCCCTCTTTCTCTCTCTCTCTCTCTTTTTTTTTTCTCTCTCTCTCTCTCTCCCTGTTTCTGCATGTCTTACCCATTAATCTCTCTCTCTCTCTCTCTCCCTCCCACTCACACTCTTTTCTCTCTCTCTCTCTCACACACACACACTCCCATACTCTTACCTATGAATATCTCCCTGGTTGTCTAGTTCTGATGCCACCACTTGCCAGGCTTGAGTCACAGTACCAACCCCTTCCCTTGATGCTTTGGCCAGCTTACCAGACAACTTGTGTAAACCTTTAGCATAAGAAGCCTCCAACTCAGCTCTGTGGGGAAAGGAACACGTGGTAATTAATAAAAAAGAGGTGGTGGTAATAATAATAATACAATAATAATGATAATAATAATACCGTAATAATAGTAATAATAATAATAATAATAATAATAATACAGTAACAATAATAGTAATAATAATAATAGTACTGTAATACTAATCATAATAATAATAATAATAGTAATAGTAATAATAATAATAATAACATTAATTAAAATAATAATAATGGTAAAGATAATAATAGTAATAATAACTATAATAACAAGAATAGTATTACTAAAAATACTGTAATAATAGTAACAGTAGTAGTAGTTCTGATAATAATGCTGTAATAATAATAATAATAATGAAATAATAATAATAAGAAAAATACAAACCGTGTGTGTTCCTAAATATTGTACTTATGTAGCTATAGATGTGTGTGTGTGTGTGTGTGTGTGTGTGTGTGTGTGTGTGTGTGTGTGTGTGTGTGTGTGTGTGTGTGTGTGTGTGTGACAGTAGCTTTCCTTCCCCCGTGACATTGTTTGTGGTTGACCTCATGACCTGCCGTAAGAGGTCACACCACCCCACCCCCTCACACACACACACACACACACACAGGTTCATCACCCCCAAACACACACACAAACATACACACACAGATAATTAAGTAACCTCTACATACACACACACACACACATACACACACACAACTAGCCTATGAAACCTATACATACATACATATATACACACACACACATAACTAGCCTATAAAACCTCTACATACATACATACACACACACACACACATATATAACTAAGACACCTCTACATACATACATACACACACATAACTAAGAAACACATACATACATACACACCATCATCACGTTGTAACTTTTTCTGGTTTCATCTTCTACTTAAGGTGTCATTCAATACTGTTATTATTACAAGGCAAGAATGTGTGTGTGTGTGTGTGTGTGTGTGTGTGTGTGTGTGTGTGTGTGTGTGTGTGTGTGTGTGTGTGTGTGTGTGTGTGTGTGTGTGTGCCTATGAGTGTCTATGAGTGTAAAAGTTTATGTGTGCCTATAGATATGTGTGTGTATGTGTGTGCCTATAGATGTGTGTGTGCCTATAGATATGTGTGTGTGTGTGTGTGTGTGTATGCCTATAGATGTATGTGTGTGTATATATATATATAAAGGTTTATGAGTGTTTATGTGTGTGTGTGTGTCTATATAGATGCGTGCGAGAGTCTGTGTGTGTGTGCCTATAGATGTGTGTATATGTGTATGTGTATATATAAGGTAATGAATGTGGTGGGAGTTGTTTCATGTAGTGTGTGTGTGTGTGTGTGTGTGTGTGTGTGTGTGTGTGTGTGTGTGTGTGTGTGTGTGTGTGTGTGTGTGTGTGTGTGTGTGTGTGTGTGTGAGGCTTGGCAGGTCACTCAACCAAACACAAACTACCTTCACTTATACCTTACCTTACCTATCTCCCTCCTTCCTTCCCTTTACTTCCACTTCTTCCTTTCTCCCTTCCCTTCTCTCTTCTTATATCTCCTTCCTTCCTTCCTTCCTCCCTTCCCTTCCCTCTTCTTATATCTCCTTCCTTCCTTCCTTTCTCCCTTCCTTTCTCTTCTTATATCTCCCTCCTTTCTTCCTTTCCTCTCTTCCCTTCACTTCCATTCTCTCTCCTCCCTTCCCTTCCCTTCTCTCTCCTTTTCTCTCCTTCCTTCCTTCTCCCTTCTCTTTCTAGCCCTTTCCTTAACTTTTCCATACCTTTTACCTTCCTTCCTTCCTCCTTTCCCTTCTTTCTTTACTTCTCACAGCCCTTTCCTTTTCTTCCATTCCCTTTCCTTCTATCTCCTCCATTCCCTTCCCTTCTATCTTCTTCTCCTTCCTTTCTTTCCCCCTTTATTTTCTTTACCGTACCTTTCCTTCCATCTCCCTCCTTTCCCTTCCCTTCCCTTCCCTCCTTTCCTTCCTTTCATTTTCCTTTCCTTCCCTTACCTTCTATCTCCCTTCTCTCCTTCCTTTCCTTTTCCTTCTTTCTCCTTCCCTCCTCTCTTCCCTTCCCTTACCTTCTATCTCTCTCCTTTCCTCCTTCATTTCCTTCTATCTCCCTCCTTCATCCCTCATTCAATCCTCTCCCTCATCCATCCTTCTTTCCTCTCCTATCATTCCTTCATTCTATCTCTCTCATTCTCTTCTATTTCCCTTCCTTCTTTCCTCATTTCCACACTCAATATACTACTATTATTATTATTACTATTATTATTATTATTATTATTATTATTACAATTATTATTATTATTACAATTATTATTATTATTATTACAATTATTATTATTATGATTTTTTTTTTTTTAACATTCTTCTACTTCATAATTATTATATAACTATTTAGTTTAACGACACATATATGTATAATTATATACCTCAACACACACACACACACACACACACACACACACACACACCTCGCCTACACACCACCTCTGCTCTGGTCAAATATGGATAGGTAGGAAGACCTGTTGTGTGTGTGTGTGTGTGTGTGAAGGACGCTATATTGACCATCTCACACACACACACACACACACACACCGACTGTAATTATTAAAATACCCTTCCATCTCATATAAGGTTATTTGTTACTTCATCTCTATAGAATAACAGGAATTATGTAGAGGAGAATAATAATAATAATAATAATAATAATAATAATAATAATAATAATAAAAATAATAATAATAATAAACCTAGCAATACAACTTTATATTAATCATAAATAATAATAATAATAATAGCAAACTATATAATAATAATAATAATAATAATAACCACAATAAAACTAACAATACAACTTTATGATAATAATAATAAAAATAACAATATAACTTTTAAAAAAATTATGACAACAATAATAATAATAATATTAACAACAATATTTATCACATAATTATATTGTACACAATAAGGCAAGTGCTGTATGCCACAATCATAAGATAATACACAGGTAAACAGACTGCCTGCCTAAGACCCTGTACACAAGATAAGCAGAGGGCAGATAGTAGTAATAAACAGTGTGAGTCACAGTGGTACCCATGTGAGAGTAGGGAGAGAGTAGAAAGGAGAGTAGGGAAAGAGAGTAAGACTCCGACATAACCAAGGAATGGTCACAAGGAGATATGCCTAATCCACAGATAATATAAACTGATTAATGTAGCAGGAGGGGTAGGACTAAGACCACGAGGACTATACCTCATGACCACATGACTAAGACACGTGGCTTCCTACCACATGACCCACGTGGCATCCGGCCACGTAAGCATGACAACACACAGTAATAATTGTATCCAAAGACAACTGACAACTCAAGTGAAATTGTATATAAACAGTGACACTTACCTAATAGGTAGGATTCTTAAACTTGCTCCCTTAGGGCTATTATTATACATAATTGTCTCGCCAAGAGAGACACACTACTCTATCAGAAAAGAAGCACATCAATATCATTTCCTGTCTGTGTGTGTATAGAGATATAAGTGTAAATAAATGAACTTTCCATGTTACAACTGTGAAGTCAATTACCTTAGAAAACACCACGTCTACGCTAACTAACTAATAATAATAACAATACTACAAGTCTCAAGAAGCAAATACAAATAAGTTACCAGAGCTTGAACGAGTTAAAGCCTAACAGGACTGGTACATTATGGTGGCAGCAGTGGTTGCAACAACAAGATTGCAAAGGAGTTGACTTCCAGGGAGTACAGTGAATAGCATAGTTCAAGGACAAGTTGAAGATTTTACTTGTAAATTTCTCTCAGGTAATTTCTTCTCACGACCTCTATAAACGAGGGAGATAAACCACAAATTCATCACCTACAAGACACCTACTTCAACATAACTGCAACTAGACCTACAACGGGACCTCATCTACTTCACAACAATCAATCATCACTACCCCAGGCGTCCCTGTACGTAAATTCTCTCGTAAGGACAACGCCATCCCTTCATCACTACCCATGAGCGTCCCTGGAACGTAAGGACGTCATCACTTCATCACTACCCATGAGCGTCCCTGGAACGTAGGACAACGTCATCACTTCATCATCTCCATTCTCCAAGCTGACACCTTGCTACGTAAATTCTCTCGTAAAAGGCAAGTCAACATTCATCATCTTCACTCCAAGAACGACTACTAGTGTGTTAGTGTGCGAGCTACTCATCACCACGACTGGCCAGACACCCCACCTAGACGTCAACTCGTCGTCATCATCATCGTTGCAACTAAAGTACTAAAAGTAGGTACACATTACATGTACATTACATTATTTTTCACTTGTCTACGAACATGTTAGGATAAAATTAGGTTTCCTCATTAAAGCCCAGAAAGAAAGAAAAGAAGTGCCAAATTAAAACAAAGTAAAGAATTCTTCCCCATTAATCTAAAGGTATCGCAATAACTTCGAATATCCCTGATAATGATTCATTACCCTCTGAGCTAGATTCCCCTGCCTCCCTAAAAAGTCTCGTTGTGGTGCCAACACATACGAGTACATTTTCTTCTTCTCCAACCATAACCCCATTAAAAACTCAATCTGTCTATTATATCATCCTGTATTATCACTAACAATGACTACTCCTCTACAATCTCCTATCGTCTCTGCTCATCATCTAACAAATTCTGATTTCAATATCTCTTCTAAGCTAACAATGAAACTCTTACCTACCACCATTTCTCATGTAAAGCATTTTAAGGGAGATAATCCAAGATATGGGATTCATCTCTTCTTGCATCATTTGGAGAAGATATTTTGCAAAGCGAATATAGAGCAGGACGAACATAAAATAGCATTGGTAAGAGAGTATATTGCACAGGTTAGTCCAGCCAGTTCTAGGTTAAACACAAGTGCTTTTTCTAATCCAAAGAATTTAACGTCATATGCCACATTTAGACAGTCACTTATTGATGTTTTGGGGGATGGTAAAGTACATAAATCGTTCTCAAGGGTTCAAAGAATGGTTAAAAGAAAGGCAAACAAAATAAATACAAGGGAACTAGCAAAAGCACTTGCATCAGCAGGATCGCTAGAATTATATTCAAAGAAATCTCGCATCATACATCATGTATTACATATTACTCACTCCAGGGATAAGAAGAATTATAATTTTGATACCATAACTCAAAGGGAATCACACAGACAACGTTGCAAACATTGTAACGAAGATAAGCATAAGACCAGTGAATCTGATAGTAATAAATCCACAGGAAATAATGGGAAATCAAAGCATAAATACTGTCATTCACATGAGTCAAATTCGTATTCCTTAAATGAACACATGATCCTTAACAAAAGGAAACAAAGCTTGCACAATCGAAACATGATGTATGAAACGAGACCACCACGATATTAAAATGGCATCAATAATCACATAAGTAAATAAATACTGCCCTGTCGTCGTAAATACCTATAATATAATAATAATCCCTGTCTAAGTATCACATACTAATATTTCATTAATGATAGACACAGGAACAGCAGTTTCCTTGTTATCGGATAATTCCTTTAACAAATTGTGCAACTTAGATCCCCAGCGGGTTTTATAAACTAAGATTGAACAGGTGATATAAAATTGTCACATATGACAAATAATAAATTAACAGGTATTAGGGACACTAAACCCTTCCTGTACGGTTAGACAAAAACTAACCAAATACACATAATAATATGCACTAAACATAAAATAATACATTTTAGGTATTAATGTATTTTAATACAGGATTGTCCAGGCCAAAAAATATAAGTCCATAAATATGTATTGAAAACAAAAACAAAAAACGGGAACTATTACATTATCATAAAGGCCTACTGCACATAATACTATATTACCACTAAATTTCGTCCATGAATTGAAGGTAGAGCTTCCATCTCATATTACAACCACATATTAGTGTTCTATCCTTAGTAGAGTCTGGGAAAATAACCTGGGAATGTATCTACTTTCACTAATGAAAATGATAATAATATTGCTACTATCTATATCTTTAAGAAATCAACTACCAATAATCAGGTAAAGAAAAGGACATATTTATATGATCTGTACAAGATGGAAGTTAGACTAAAAACCACAAGAAATATGATATCAATTTTAACCGAAGAGTTAAAGGATAATCATATAAGGGAGAACCTTAGAAAATTGGTCAGGAAACGATATTTTCTAATTTATCGTGATAATTTTATTAATATACTAGCCACATATCAAAATGCGATTGCCCTACCTGGTAAACTTTTAGGAATAACCTATTTATAAATAAGCATATAGGCGACCATACCTTATACTAGACAGAAAATTATAAATGATAAATGAAATGTTGGATGAAAGTATTATTAAGATTTTAACTCCCCCTTTTAACAGTCAAATGTTTTTGGTTTCAAAAATGATGGTGAATTTAAGCCAGTACTTCTTTACAGAGATATAATGCTACAAGTAAATATAAATATCCCCTCCCTCCTTTAAGGATGTTTTCTCTAACATTGCTCAAACAAAACATATTAAAATTGGTCAGTGGACACTGGCAAGTAGCATTATATAATAATACATTTAATACGTCCCATGGTTATTATGAATACATTCGTAGACCATTTGGGTTACGTAATGCTCAATCAACATTTAAGCATATGCTAAATTTTCGTGTCAGTGTTATTAATAACGTAATCATCGCTTACCCAGACAATTTGATTATTTTTCTAATAAGTGGTACAATCACAATATTTAACAATAAGGAAGGTTAAATAGACATTGCATTAGGTAGGCCTCAAACTTTAAATATATATGTTTCATTATATTACCAAGATATAATAATTATAGGTTATACATTAACCACCACTGGGCTCCATACACAAGCATAAAATACGAACAATGAAAGTAAACTAACGTAACATTACTCGAGTTTATGTTCGTATATAGAGAATCATTATAAAGACATTTTTCCCATTTAACAAACGCACTAAAATAATCTCCTCAGGAGAGTGACAGATGTGTATGGAAGTCAGAAAAGTTAATAAAGGTTAATTAATGACAGCTCCAATTCATGCATTTCCATCCTATTCATTACCTTAATAATAATAATATCACGTGTACAGATGCTTCTTCAGTAAGCTTAGGCACTGTACTTAGGTAAGATATAGCTAAGTTCTATGTCAGGTATATATTTATGCATAACGAATATTAAATGCACAGCAAACTCGTTACTCTGTAACAGACCAGGAACAATTAACAAATAATGTTAGGGGCAATTCGTACTTTTAGAAAATCGTATTAGGCTATCCTTTACAAATACTCGTGAATCACTAATATATTCTTGGCTTACTATAATCTCAAACCTTAGCGTGAAAATTAGCCAGATATTATCGAACCATTAAGGAATTTCTCTCACATATTGTTATTAACTACCTTCCAGGATGATTATAGATAAAAATAACAAATCCCTTAAACAATCATCTGTCATTTACTTCCGAAGTCACTCATGGACGTGGTAAACATGCATAAACATTAGCAATTTCTATGCTAAAATATAATAAGACATTATTTAACTCTGAGGATGAAACTAATGGACGAGAATTACAGTCACTTAAATAACTTTCCCTTTATGATAAGATTTTTACAAAAAAAAAAAAAAAAAAAACTTAGTAAAAGTGACTTATAAACCAATGAAAGTGATACATTAAATAATACTTCCCTCAGTGTTAATTACCCTTTTATCAAAATGCAACAGGACATCCTGGGAGAGAATATTAAAACAATCTCCATATAATAGACAATTAACATAAACTATGGGCAGATGAAAAAACATATACAGTATATCGCTCAGTGCGAAACATGCAATGCTCCATGACAGGAATATAATCCTGGACGAATCAGGAGACATAATAGGAATAATTCTACTTTCCTTACCAATTACAAATCAGGGCATAAATAAACTATTACCTATGGTTAACCATTTTCTAAATATTTAGTGGCGGCACCACTACATGATAAAAACCGCAAATAATACGTGCACATATATCTAATCCCAAATTATTATATGCTCATATACATGTCCCGATATTATAAAGATATCTAATTTCTACTAATTTGAAGCAAACGTTTGTATAACCATATCTCCCCATATCTCCCAGCAGCTAATGGTTAACAATACGGCAAAACCGTAAAATACTACAAGTACTTGGTGGCACAGAAACAATGGAAATCCCTCCACATGGAAAGACTGCATCAAAAAAATGACAGTCTATGAATACTACAAAACGTTGAAATAAAAGGAAAAAACTCCCCAGGAAATACTATATGGCGTACAAGAAACGTCTTTCATATAATTATATGATATAACAATTGCCACACAGAAGCCAGGCTACAACAAGGACAACTTCGCTGAACAACAGTGAGTTGCAGTTCAACAATTTCATCATGATGTACAAGCAATTTACGGGCTTGCAAGGAAAAAAATGCGTAATCGCCTACACAAGCAATTTACGGGCTTGCAAGGAAAAAATGCGTAATCGCCTACACAAGCAAATTTCGGGCTTGCAAGGAAAAAAATGCGTAATCGCCTACACAAGCAATTTACTGGCTTGCAGGAATAAAATGCGTAATCGCCGGTCTAATAAAGCAAATAATTCAAATGTTCACTCCAGGTGATACATAAAATAATACGGGTACCCGATCGAAGTTTAAAAACTTCACACAGTAATATCTTTAGTAGGTAATAAACTTATAATAAAGAATATTTTTACCAGGCGGATGATATTGTATATGTAAACAGGATAAAGAGATTGGTAAAGCGCACAAAACCATCCAAAATAAAACCAATCCATATCACTGGAACATAACAATTTCCTCTTCTTAGTAAATTTATCCCTACTATATACTATATACTATATAATGAAATAATCAATTACAAACATAAATCCGATCGGTTTACTATGAAATAAAATAATATTTCTTTTTACAGATGTGGCCCAAATCAACCAAAATGGATAATAATTTTTGTCTCTACTCTCAACAGCTCCAGGCTCAGACGAGGAACACAAAGCAGTACAAATGACGTCTTCAATCCGAGAGCTCTCCTATACAATTTTATTAACAAGCAGATGAAAAGAAAAGAAAAATAAATAAACTAATGGTGACGAATGATATAATCACTATTTCTTACTCTTTACAGATTTTATCCCAGTGAGCAGTGGCTACAGCTACAAGTATTTACTGATACACTAGTTTATTTGACAGGTATCACACAAATGGAATCCAGCGACTAAGGTAATATTGTTCGATTATTATACAAAATATATAATGGCTTGAGCCATCACCACAGCCCAGAGCGTGGTTGGGAAAATTTTTACGTGTATTTGCGTGAACATTATTTGGTACTGCTTACATAGTGGTATACACATATATCCTATAAAATAAAGGATTATGAGACAAACTGTTGCATATCGTGGTAAGTGTAACAGGTAAAAAAAGCATTGCACAGATATTAAATACGAATTATAGAGCTTTACTTTACCAATAAAAGAAAATATTCACATATACTTAGTAGGCTTCTATTTATTTCTGCGGGACGCAGGAAGCTGTATTACGAGTATAGGAACTTTGAAAGAAAGTACAACCATTTATTAGGAGAGTATTTACTGCGGGTAAGATAAGATTAACTCATACTTAATAACTATAACATGCAAAGGAAAAATTAGTGTGAAGTACTATCTTACCAAAATATCTTTCTTCCACCTATTTGAAATATTATTTTAAATCGTGCGTAGTATTTTAATACAAGAGTATATACTCATTATTATTCCCATAGAAGGTAAAGTATTATTCACAAGCTACGCACTTCAAGAATTCCCAATGAAAATAGAAATAATCTTTTTATGTTCAAATTTCCTCCAAGAAATATTATACTTAGTGATGATGTCATCAATGACACACACTCCTCAAGTACCATTTTGCATGTCTTCATTTATATGTTGGTCCTGCATAAATATTGGCAAGTATTCCTCCAAAAGATGCGAAATCTCCACGTGCTTTAAAGCAATTCAGGCACTATATGCATGTAATTCATATCTATTACTAATCAAACCTCTCTTATATCATCAAATTTCTATTTCTACTATCTATACTTACCTGCTGATAGACTATTAACAATATATTACCCTACTCACCCTACACATGGCATGGATTAAGGCTACTGTAGAGAGGCAGACTCAGATAAAATCGATTCAAGGGAATCGTTAAATTGGAAAATAAAATATATAATTGCTAGACAATATATCCCACTCTCTTCCACCTTTCAATATATTTCATTTAATATCGACTTGTTTAATATCTCCCTATTATCAGTTGTTTCAGAAAAAAGTGAAGCTGGGAAGTTATTCAAGGAAACTGGGAATCAAACATCCTGCTAGTATCAGTTGGTTACTCCATATATTGATGAAAATAAAACTTGGTACAAATATTTATTATCCCATGTCTTATCTTTCTGGCAGGTACTATAACATTTTTATATAGAAAAAGTCTACTGTCATATTTTGCATTGTATAAGTGAACTCTATCAATGTAGACTGAATTATCTTGTTATGGAAAATTAACATTTAGCTGTTATTGCACAGCCACAACATAGCAACAAGGCATCTTCATTAATGTGTGAATTTTTAGCATAGGTTAGCTTATACACATAACTACAAGCACCTAGCTCAACACATTAATTTTAAGATTATTTCTTTATGTATGTACCAGTGTATTTTATTCATGTATTGATGTTCATTTTAAGTATATGATGTGCCTATGTCTTTGATGTCAATTTTATATTATTATTGAGGTATTCACTGATAATATCTTAGTTATTGTGTACCCTACCTACATTGTATGTTTGTTTCCACAATCAAGGTAATCTGAGACAGATTACGGTAGCGGCCTCGAGCATTTGTACACAATAAGGCAAGTGCTGTATGCCACAATCATAAGATAATACACAGGTAAACAGACTGCCTGCCTAAGACCCTGTACACAAGATAAGCAGAGGGCAGATAGTAGTAATAAACAGTGTGAGTCACAGTGGTACCCATGTGAGAGTAGGGAGAGAGTAGAAAGGAGAGTAGGGAAAGAGAGTAAGACTCCGACATAACCAAGGAATGGTCACAAGGAGATATGCCTAATCCACAGATAATATAAACTGATTAATGTAGCAGGAGGGGTAGGACTAAGACCACGAGGACTATACCTCATGACCACATGACTAAGACACGTGGCTTCCTACCACATGACCCACGTGGCATCCGGCCACGTAAGCATGACAACACACAGTAATAATTGTATCCAAAGACAACTGACAACTCAAGTGAAATTGTATATAAACAGTGACACTTACCTAATAGGTAGGATTCTTAAACTTGCTCCCTTAGGGCTATTATTATACATAATTGTCTCGCCAAGAGAGACACACTACTCTATCAGAAAAGAAGCACATCAACATCATTTCCTGTCTGTGTGTGTATAGAGATATAAGTGTAAATAAATGAACTTTCCATGTTACAACTGTGAAGTCAATTACCTTAGAAAACACCACGTCTACGCTAACTAACTAATAATAATAACAATACTACAAGTCTCAAGAAGCAAATACAAATAAGTTACCAGAGCTTGAACGAGTTAAAGCCTAACAGGACTGGTACAATATACCCACATTATCATTCTCTCTCTCTCTCTCTCTAACTCGAAAATGACTCCCCCCAATGTGTATGAATATTATTGACCACGACTGTACATTGTGTAGGCTGTGTAACCCTACCTCACACACACACACACACACACACATCTTCAACCTATACACACACACACACACATCTTCAACCTATACACACACACACACACACACACATCTTCACCCTATACACACACACATCTTCAACCTATACACAAACACACACACACATACACACACACATCTTCAACCTATACACACACACACACACACATCTTCAACCTATATACACACACATCTTCAACCTATACACACACACACACACACACATCTTCAACCTATATACACACACACACACACATCTTCAACCTATACACACACACCTTCAACCCACACACGCACACACACATATATATTTTCCCCCTAACGGGAACCGCCTTGCCTAGGTGGGGGGGGCTTGTGTGTCTCTGAGACCTGGCGAGCTAGACTAGAGGGGGCTCCGGCCCCTTCTCTGCCCCGATATCGGGGAGAGAGGGCTTCCCATGCTAGGAAGGTCACCAGTGAGAGACCAGACTAAATGGTTCCCATCTTTCAGTTCTTCAACTGTTCCTCTTTTCATTTTATTTCCTTCCTGCTTGTTGTCACACCTTTATCTCTATTACCTTTTCTGGCGCTATACCACAGCAATGTTCACAACCCCTATATCCAACAATCAATCAATCACACATATATTCGACCTCTCTCACACACACAAACACTTACACATCTTCAACACACACACACACACACATCTTCAACCTATTCTCTCTTACACACACACACACACACACCATTTCTCTGTGGTCTGACCAGCATAGTTTATCACCACCTTCCTTCCTTCCTTCACTAACTTTCTGTCTGGGCATGCCGTCTGTGTGTGTGTGTGTGTGTGTGTTACCTCACTCTTACTTTCTCCACACACACACACACACACACACACACACACGGGATCATAAAAAACACACATGCGGTCATAAAAACACACACACATACACGGAATCATAAAAAAAACATACACACGCTGATAAAAATACACATACACACACAAATATCTATAGGCCTACCGTAGCTTATCTTCCAACACACACATACGTCTACACAAAGGTACAGTTGGACACAGTAATGGGTGGTACAGCCCAGGTGAAATATACTAGTCCCATTTGAGTAACCATTGTGTGTCTATTATCAGGTATAGTTCTTGCTTTTTATTACCATCCTCAATACTGACTTCTGCCCCTGATGTCTCCTATTTGGCACTAAGGAAAACACACACACACACACACACCATATTCAATACTGACTTCAGTCTCTGGTGTCTCCTATTTGGCACTAAGGAACACACACACACGTACCCTGCATTCGAACTCAGCCTCTATAAGTGTACTGGGTGGGGAAATGAACAATACCAGGCGATTCAAAGCTTTCTGCTCCTCACACACTGGTCAGAAAGTATGTATCACGAGTGTACATACATACACACACACACTAACCTCTCGTGCATGATGACAGCCAATTCTTTACAAAATTCTCCTCCAGATTTGATGTATCTTCGTAACTCATCAAAACCATTGTGTCCCTGTAAAGAAACAAACAGTAGTATTAATATTATTATTATAAACATAACACAAGCCATACTTCTATTAATTAAAAACGTTAATGTAAGTGTGTGTGTCTATAGAACAGTATATGTGTGCTTGCTTATAGAA